>JAIUZE010009883.1:0-13777 GCA_022085475.1 Heliosperma pusillum | reverse complement strand
CGGTTCTGTCGCGGTCCCGATACAAAAATAATTACCCGCACTTAGGCTAACAACATAAGGAATGTAATTAGGGAAGTAGGGTGTCGATCCTCAGGGAGTACGTGTTACTTATGAATTGTTATGGATTGGTTTTCATTTAAAATCGAGTCACTTGAGTTGTTTGTCTGAACTATTAGCATAAAATAAAATGACAAGAATATAAATGACGATATGTAAGAACAAATATGTAAATTGCAAAACAAAAAAACCCAGAACAGAAGACATACCCGATCGGGTTGTCACGTACCCGATCGGGGAAGTCCTCTGATCCGAATATTGACAACTAATTTCTAACTAAAGACGGTATTTAAATGACAATATTGAAAGTCTAACTAACTAAACTAATAAACAGGACAATAAAAATAAAGTAAACTATCTAAGAACGGAAATAAAAAGATGATGAAATAAGCTAACTAGGAACGAGAATGGAAAGACGATAAAGTAAACTAACTATATAACAACGAAATAAACTATCTAATGCGGTAAAATAAACTATCTAATAATAGAAATAAAATGACAATGAAATAAACTATTTAAAACGATAAAGTAAACTAACTAATCAAGTTGATATAGTGAAAGAGAAATACATGTAAAACTCATTAAAAGTCTCATAGGTACCAATATTAGAATTACTTATGATTGTTTAGGCCTTGTAGCGGTATATTCCTTCCGGATTCGTACCGACCTTTTAGTGGGTCCTAACGTCCTTTCAGCATGGTTAAGTCACTACACCCCTATTGATAGTCCTAATTCCTATCCCAACTCTCGTCATAAAGATAGAAATGACTAATACAAACAATTGTTTATGGCCACTAAACAAAGTTATAGAATTTGACACGACCAAAGGAAGAAACAATTTAGATGGTTCAATTGGTAACTACTCTTCTTATAATTCATTTAACTCGTAATTCATTTCAAATATTACAACTCTATTTATTTTATTTACACAATGATAATATTACAATATTAGAATTAATCTAATCTATGTGATTAAGTAGATTAGTAAGAAAAAGATGTGAGAAATTAAACTATGAAATACAAATGCTAAAGTGATTATGGTGATTATGTCGACAATGATTCTAATGATATTTTTAAGGATTATATGATTAGGTAAATTATAAGGTGACATGCTAAATAATACTTTGGTTTTAACTAAATTAATTTTAGATTGATTTCCTACTAACAACAATATTATGAAAATGATACTAGTGAGATTATAGTTCATGGTGATTAAAATTGCATAAGTAAATAAGATTAGAGAATTACCGATAAGGAATATGAGTATATAAGAATGAAAATAAGAACAAATACCCAATAACAAAAACTAAGTAAACACTAGAGAAATGCTAAGAAAACTATAAAAACTTGTAAGAAAGTATAGTGGATGCTTAGATTATTAGATAAAAGATGTAATATATAGGATGTATATTGTGTGTAATGATCATTGGCTTTTATAAGGCTGCATGGCTGCCGATCCTCTTGCAAATTCGTACCCTAGTCAATGCATTAAACCACCCATTTAAGCTCGGATTGAAGAAGAGCCAAGTAACGTCTTCTTGCAGGAATACCCGATCGGGTAACAGGTAATCCGATCGGGTTTTTGTGTAAGTCGGATTTTCCGTCTTTTCATCTTAGGCACGGAATCCTGTGCCTTAGTCTTTGGTCAATGCACTACGGAATTGGGCTTGGGCTGATCTCCTCTTGACGTGGGTTGAGTTTTCCTTTTAAAGTTCAAAGCCAAAAATCTAAATTGAGTCCATTCGAGGAAAGATGTAGCGGAATCGTAATCAAATCGTGAACTGGCTATCATCAATTCCTTGAAAACTCGTATACTAGTGTCTTTGCTCCATAAAGTAGGAAAATATAGCAAAACCGCTTCATTTCCTATAAAACGAGTCAAAACACGCAAAACAACTAGAATAGCAGTATTAGCTCGTTACTCACTTAACAAAGTGCATAAATCGTATAGAAATCGAGCTAAAACGGGGGATAAATCAATACAAAATATCACTTATCAAACTCCCCCAAGCTAAACCCTTGCTTGTACTCAAGCAAATATAACAAGCATACCTAGGACAAGGGTAGCTAACGATGATCAATCTATCATGCAAATCTCAAAAAGTAAGCTCTAATAAGTAGATGAATCATAAACCCACAGCAACAAGGGCGAAAGAAAAATGCGAAACATGGTTGAGATTTACATAACGGCGCAGCATAGTAAATATTCTTCGGACTTTTTCAGCTCTTGCATGATCTTTTTGACTATGGACTCTCACGGTACACTCATCACTCAAATTTTTGTAAATTAGGAAATATTATGTTAAATTTGAAGTGACACTCACCTATCTACAACTTATAAGAATGTGTCCACAGTCTAGTATGGTAGACAATCCAAAATCATTAAGTAAAACTAATCATGATCAAATTATAATGTAAGAAGCACAAGTAAAGTAAAGAAGAGGCTTGGGAAATTTGGGTAAGAAAGTGGACAAATGAATTTGGTCATGTGGAGCTTAAAGTCAAGCTAGTAATAACCAAATGTGTAGTGGATACTCAATCCAAATCATACCACTTCCCATCAACAATAGTCAAAGCCAAAAGCAGCATATTGGCTTATTAAACATTAGAATCAAGATACGACTTCCCACAATTTTCTTTCTTTTCATTCATTCCATGGAAGCGTTTTTCCTCTTTTTTTTTTTTTTTTTTCCTTTTAAGCTTTCAATTTCATTTTTTTTCATTTTTCTTTTCTCATCATTTCTCAAAGCTCTTTTTTTTTTCTTTTTTCTCTTTCACATCAAAACCCGGAAATCAGTAATCCCGAGACAGCTCACACCAAATGGTGGCATTATCATAACATCGCAAAATCATAGAACACCCCTACACATATAGTTGGTTACTAGCTCAACAAGGGTAGGCAAAATTATAATGTAGCTAGAGAAAGAAGGGTGTTTTTGCGAAAGGTGAACAAGAGATTGAATGGCTTCAAAATGTAGATCATGACAGTAATACTTATAGAAAATGGACTAAAAACCATACTTATGCGTTTTGATGTAACACAGACTATAAGGAGAAACTACTCACTCCTAAACTGGGATCGGGTTCAGATGTACCGACCACTGGAGGCTTTACCTTACAATATGAGTAGCTTGCCAACGTCAAGATCAAGCTTAATTAAGTCCAAATGCAATTCCCTATCTACTGTGTACAAGACATCCCCATGAATGCAGAATTCCTCATAATAAAACGAAACATCAGCTTATAAAAACTACAAAATGAGAAATGTAAGATGGAAATGATCTTTTCTTTTTGTTTTTTTTCGATTTTTTTTTTTATAAAAACTAAAAAGAAACTAAGAAAACTAAACTAAAAAGAAATAAACTAAAAAGAAAACTAAAAATCTAAATGCAATCCTAAATGCAGTTCCTAAATGCAAATCCTCCCCCAAGCTAAAACTTCACATTGTCCTCAATGTGCATGCAATTATAACAGAAACAAACCGAAAAACGGCTAATAGCACATGTAACAGAGAAATAATATGAAATTCTAATGGGAAAAGGGGCTTAAAAAGAAAACTAAAAATGTGAAAAATAAAGAAAAGAAATAAAATTCTTACAAAATGGTTAGCCTCCCCCAAGCTAGTATGAACAAGGGGAGCTCATCATCAAAGCACAAAGGCCACCAGCCACGGCCTCTCCTCTCAGAAGGAGGTGGCTCGGGTGCGGATCCAGAAGCATCTGCATAGTGGGTATCATCTGCAGAATGATAACTACCACGAGAAGGAAAGATCCCGGTTGGGTTGCTGGCTCCAAAGGTCTGATACTCTTCAACCTGGTGATCAGGAAAATCACCTACATACCCTCCAAACCTCTCTACGCCATAATCGGTTCCACAATAATCAGGTCCGGTTCGCGGCACACCTGCACCATAAGCAGCACCATACCTCCCCTCGGGCCAAGTATAAAAAGACGGGTGGGGGCCCTCGGGTCTAATCACACCTTGCCTAGCAAAGTGGTCATATATGGGGTGCAAAGCAAGCTGTTGGTCGGACTGAATTCTATTGACAGACAATGTTAAAGCTTCAAACATGGCGGCTACATCGCCCTCAGCATGGGTCGATTGAGAGGATGATCCAACCTCAGGGTGGCTGGATCTAAACTGAACAGGGGGGGTCAATGGGAGTAATATCCCCAACAGGAAGGTAGTAGGTAGGTCGAGGTAAGATAGCCTCACCCTCTTGAAGTGGAGGTCGCTGCCGAAGAAATGGAATTTGCTCTAACTCGGCGGTCAACTTGACCGAATCACGACCAGCAATCCTCCAAATCATATGGGGGTGAGAAGCGCGAAACTAGTTGAGCTGAACAAAGTATGCATAATCTAACCCATTTCCCATCTCGGTGGGAGGTTTAGTCAATGCCTGAAGGTCGGTGGTGGCTTGGTTAAAGCCACAAACTCTCATAGCTAAGTGAGTGATAAGACCTCCATAGACAATGGCTGTGTTCTTAGGATTAACAGCTTTGGTCAACTGAACAGCAAAATGATACGGTATACTAACAGACCATGCTACATCACCATCCACATTCAAAAATCCTCCTAACATTTCTAACTCTACTCGTCTCACCAAATGAGGTTCAACACGACCCAAAAAGGTCCATCCCATGAATCTTTGCCAGATTCTAATGGCGGGATGATGTATATGTTGGTGTGGGACATGGTCCCAACGAGAGACAGGGTAAGTCGAAATAGCACTCCAAAGCAGGCTAACATCAAAGCCTTCCGGAGGTGAGGGAACAGTATTTTCAGTGGTGAGACCAAAATAACTAGCAAAGTTCTCCAAGTTCATACTATAATCATCATTGAACAAACGAAACCGAACTTGGGGCATAATGTTTCTATTTCTAGACCAATGCAACTCGAAAGAGCTCAAAAATTCAAGAGTTAATTGGGGGAAAGTCTCATAGCTTAAGTTCATGCTAGCACTCATACTTAGACCCCTAAACAACACTTTAACATGCTCAAAAAGTTTCATATGCCTTAAAGAAGAAACGTTGAGGAACTTTGTAGCCCTCATACCTTTGCTTTTAAGTACGCATCATTTTTGCCATTGCTCATGTGAGCTAAATTGTACATCCGGGAAGCTAGGATCATGCATAGCATTCCCTTGATTCTCAGGTTTTTCATTAGCATCAAGCATTTCAATATCCTCCTCTTGTGCTCTACTACTCTCTCCTTGAGTGGAGGTTCTTGCCCTCTTTGATTTCCTTAGTAAAGGTGCCATTTTCTACAAATAACTAGTATTAAAACACTTCATTTGTAAACACAAGTGGATAGCATAAGTGTTAGAATACTAAGCTTTAAGCACAAATCCAAGTATAGTGACCCTAGTAAAACATTGTCATGCTATCTTTAAGCACAAATGGATGTTATAAGCATAGCAAAATGTTAATTAGGTGAGCAACATATACTTGAATCATAATTTGGCTACTACCTAAGGTACTAATGCTAAATTATCATAATAAGACCATAAGTTCATAGTATAAGGCATGAATTCAAGCATCATACTATCACTTAAACAAAAGCTCTTAGCATAAAGTAAAGATGAGCATCCAAATTAGCAAATAAACATCCAAATCAAAGTAATCATCCTAATTAATCACTAGAATTCACTATATAGCATGTAAGAATCATTAGAAATCCAATTTAAACAAGTTTTACAATCAAAATGAAGAACCCCCAAATTGGAGTTAGGGTTTGTTTATGTTGGATTTCTGAAAAAATATAGAGAGATTGAAGTAACTAAAGTAGAAATAACTTACTTGATGATGATTAGTAGTTGCCCTTGATGAACTATAGGAACAAATTTTGCAAGAATAGACTAAGAATTAAAGGTTTTGAGAAAATTTCAGCTTTTAGATTGAAGAACACGGGTATAAGGTAGCAAGCAAAAGGGTAGCAAATGGGTTTTATAGAAGAAAATAGAGTAAAACACGAAACAGACCATTTACCCGATCGGGTAAGCATGGATCCGATCGGGTAAAGTTGCTGATCCGGATTTTGTGTCTTTTTTCTTTGCCACTTGCTCATATCTTTTGGCTATGTCCTTGAACATATTTACTAACCTTAGTAATCTTGACAACTTGTGCCAAGGATAGCTTCGTCTTGTCTCAATAGGTCCTCTGATTCTAAGTACGAAAATCTATTGACGAAATATGCAAAATAACAAATAAAACGAAGAAAATGCTCCTAACTATTACAACATAAAATCCAAAAATAGAGTCCAAATAAAATAGTCCAAACCAAAATCATTGTCTAATATAAAAAAAATAAAATGCATAAAGAAAAAGAAAAGAAAAAAAAAGAAAAAGACGGGTTGCCTCCCGACAAGCTCATTTTTGAGTCATGCTAGACTTTGTTGTTCCATCCCCCCTTAAGCCTTATGAGGGGATTTTAGCTCCTAGTAGCTGGATTCGTCCTTGAAGTTTCCTCATTTACCTTTTTGCCAACACCAATGGCAATCTCATTCTTCATTCTTGATGGAGTTCTTACCCTTCCCGAAAGGATTCTCGAAAGGTTTATCACCAATTGTGACTATCAATGGTTCTTCACTTTCTTGGGAGGTTTGGCTAGAACTTGAGAGGGTCAACTTATCTACTCTCTTTTGAAGAGACAAGATGGTTGAAGTAAGTGAGCCTAAGGTAGAACACATGGATTCCTGGGCTTGACATACTTCTCTCAACTTGGCATTTACTAAACCGTTTTGAAAAGACGAGTATGGTGGAGTACGAGTAGATTGAGCTTGATAAACTCGTGGGTGAAAAGGGTTTAAGGTTGTGAGTTTGTTCCCACATCGTTGAGGTATATGCCCTATCCCACCACAAAGTTCACATGGTGTTGTAGTTGAGGTAAATGGGTGAAAAACTTTGGGGTGATTTGAGGTACTTTTTGGGGTGGTTTCGCTGGATTGGTTGGGACAAGCTAGGGAAATGGTAGTGTCAACTTCATTTGAAGTTTCCACTCGACTCTTCTTTCGCTCTCCCCCATTGGGTTGTGAACCTTCCCCCCTTTCTTTTTGTGATTTGGTTGATAGGTTTGACAAATTGCTTATGAACCTATGGTGGAAAGCGATGACAATCTCTTCCCACTGCATAGGTCTTGTCGCTTCCTTTAAGCGACGGGTGAACCACCATTTGGCTTCTCCCTTCAGTGATAAAGGAAAAAGTGTTTCTCTAATTTCGTTTTGCGTGATTCCCTCCCTCATAAAGGTTCGACAAAGTTCGCAAAAGGTTTGAAGATGATGAGATGGGTTTTCGTTTGGTTTTCCACTAAATTGATTACCCTCGATGAGAGCAATCAAAGTCAAATGGACCCTAAGGATCCCACTGGCAAGCTCAAAAACCCGGTACCTTGGATCTTCTCTAGTTAGCACCATTTTATCAACCTACAAGAAAAACACAAAAGAGAAAGTTAGAAATGAATTAGGTACGGTTGCACCTAAAAATGGTAGAAATAAAAACCAACAATTCATAAATAAACAAAACCGTGCTCCCCGGCAACGGCGCCAAAATTTTGAACAGGCCTGATCAAATTTTGGCGCCGTTGCCGGGGAGCACGGTTTAGTTTTCCTTTTTATTGTGATTTCTATCACGATTAGTTTTCTCTAGTCTTTAGGAACTCAAAATTCCTTTAGACCTCTCTTGATTTTTCATCTTAGCTTTTCTATCTTATGCCCAGATCTTCTAGACTAGGGACCCCTATTCCTTTGGACCCCGAACTAGAAAGAACTCTGCGTAGGAAATTAAAGCTATTCAACGAAATTTCAAAAGCTTCTGATATTTCAAGTTTAGACCGTATTCGTGAGAAATACTCGGATATTCTACCTACTCTTGAAGGAGAAGAAGATCTATTTTCATCTCCATTTCCAAAAACCAATCAACTTTCAACCAACATTCCATCTTCATCTTCGCAACCAAAAATGGTTCGACTTTCCGACCATTCTAAACCCACTGCAGATACACTTCCAAAGGGTATCGCTACACCTCAAATTACAGCTCAAAACTTCGAAATCAAACCTGCCTTCATCAATTTAATAGAAAGAAATCAATTTGGTGGCAATGCCACAGAAGATCCTAACCTTCATATCCAAAACTTCTGTGACTATTGCTCCACGATTAGACAAACTGGAGTATCCCAAGAACAGATTAGGGAAATGCTCTTTCCCTTTTCTTTAAGAGGAAAGGCAAAACTCTGGATCAATAGTCTTGACCGAGTTGCCCTAGGAATAGTTGATTGGGATGGTCTAGCTCTTGCTTTCTATCAAAAGTACTTCCCACCAGAACGAACCGCGCTCTTACGAAGTCAAATTACTGGATTCCGTCAGAGAGGCGACGAAAGCCTTTATGAGGCATGGGAAAGATATAAAGAATTACAAAGAGAATGTCCTCATCATGGCCTTGATTCATGGTTCCTGGCTATCACATTCTACAACGGTTGTTGTGGCGAATCGCGTCGTATCCTCGACTCCGCTAACAATGGTCGTTTCGATCAAATCGATGTAGAGATAGCTAGTGCGACTATCGAGTCAATGGCAATCCACGATTCTCAGTATAGCAACTCGCGTGCTATACCGCTCAAAGCCAAGCAGGATGATTCGAGTAAAGTAGCACTCCTGGAAGCCCAATTAGCCCTTCTGCAGCAACAAGTAGGAAGCTCTTCCCAATCCAAGGAGCATATCAACGTCACTAACCACGTAGTGGTATGTGAGACATGTGGGATTGGAGGGCATAGTTTTCAAGATTGTAGAAGTTCAATAGAGCAAGTCAATGCCTATCAAGGATATAGGCAAGGCAACGCTTTCTCAAACTTCTATAACGAAAACACAAAAAACCACCCATTTTTGTCCTACAAAAGTACCAATGTTCAAAATCCCCACCAACAAACTCAACAACCATTCATACCACACCAACAAAAGCCTTACAATCCACCTGGTTTTCAAAACCAGAGACCTTCATTCCAACCTAACTTCAATCAGCCATACCAAACTCAACACCAACCACCTCAAATTCAAGGCCAACCAAATGACTCAAGTTTGAGCAAAATTGAATCCATGCTTCTACAAGTTGTTCAAAAACAGGATTCAATATTTGCTCAATTTCAAAAGAGTGATCAAGCCAAAGATGCTGCCATCAAGATGCTTGAAACTCAAATGGCCCAATTGGCTACCTCTATTACCCAAAGAAAACAAGGCCAACTCCCACCTCATGGTGAACAACCGAGGGACACCGCAAATGCTATCACACTTAGGAGTGGTACCACTTGTACGGAACCTCAGCAACACAAAGAACCAACAGTTGAGCCTTCACAAGTAGAAAGCCAAAAAGAAACCCAACCATCCACCGCTAAGGAAGCGGAAGACAAATCTGAAAAGAAGGGTGAACTTGAAAAGGAACCCATCAAAATTCAAGTTTCATTTCCCCAGCGTTTGAGGAGAAATCATAAGGAAACCCAATTCGGTAAATTCATGGAAGTTGTCAAAAACCTCCAAGTAACGGTTCCCTTCACTGAATTAATCACTCAAATCCCTTCTTACACGAAATTTATGAAGGATATCTTAACAAAGAAGAGGACTCTGGATGATGTTGAAATCATCGCATTCACCGCCGAATGCAGTGCGTTATTGCAAAATAAGTCCCCTCTAAGTTAAAGGATCCTGGTAGTTTCTCTATACCTTGCACTATAGGCACCTACACGATTGATAAAGCTTTATGCGATCTAGGTGCTAGTGTGAGCGTTATGCCCTATTCCATTTGCGAAAAATTGAATATGGGAATTCTGAAATGCACAAGTATCACCCTGCAAATGGCAGATCGTTCTCTAAAACAACCTATGGGAGTTTTAGAAGATGTACCTGTTAGAGTAGGGAAGTTTTTCATTCCAGTCGATTTTATAGTGTTAGATATGGCAGAAGATTCGCAAATCCCTATCATTCTAGGAAGGCCATTTCTACACACTGCGGGAGCAGTAATCGATGTCAAGAATGGAAAATTGACATTAGAGGTAGGTGATGATAAAGTCACCTACAACTTAAACAGTGCAATGAAGAGCCCTATGCTTGAAGAGCCTTGCTGTTTTCTTGACATTGTCGACTCAATCGTTGATGAATCTCTATACCCGTCAATAATTGAGGATCCTTTAGAAGCAATTTTATTGTTAGAGGATATCTCTGAGAATGACAATTTTGAGATCAGTGAGCTGGAAAGGGACTTGACTGGTAAAGAGATACCGTCTGAAGAAGTTGAGGAGTTCATAAGTTTAATTGATGCCCCTGCCAAGGCAGAAGTACATAAACCTGAACTTAAACCTCTTCCCTCAAATCTAAAATATGCTTTTTTAGATGAGTCTGAATATTGCCCGGTCATAGTGAGTGCTCTCCTAGATGAAAATCAATTAGACTTACTATTGACTGTTTTGAGGAAACATAAAAAGGCAATAGGCTATAAACTTGAAGACCTCACAGGCATAAGCCCTGACTTTTGCATGCATAGAATTAACCTAGAAGAAGGCCAAAGACCTTGTGTTCAAGGTCAACGCCGTCTTAACCCAAACATGCAAGAGGTAGTTAAAACTGAAGTTCTGAAATTGCTAGATGCTGGCATAATCTATGCAATTTCTGACTCAAAATGGGTTAGCCCTGTCCAAGTTGTTCCCAAGAAAGGAGGAACAACAGTAGTCAAGAATGAGAAGAATGAGCTCATCCCCACAAGGATTGTGACGGGATGGCGTATGTGCATTGACTACAGGAAGTTGAATCAATCAACTAGAAAAGATCACTATCCTCTGCCCTTCATTGATCAAATGTTAGAGAGGTTAGCTTGCCACAAATATTTCTGTTATTTAGATGGTTACTCAGGATTTTTCCAAATTCCTATCCACCCTGAGGACCAAGAGAAAACCACCTTCACCTGTCCCTATGGCACTTTTGCTTATCGCCGAATGCCATTTGGCTTGTGTAATGCACCTGCAACTTTCCAGCGTTGCATGACTAGTATCTTTTCTGATTTTGTTGAGACTATCATGGAAGTATTTATGGACGACTTTAGCGTCTATGGCATTTCCTTTGATAGCTGTTTGACAAATCTGTCGAAAGTGCTAAAACGCTGTGAAGAAGTCGACCTTGTTCTCAACTGGGAAAAGTGTCACTTCATGGTGAACGAAGGTGTAGTTTTAGGACACATCATTTCTGAAAGAGGTATTGAAGTGGATCGAGCTAAGATCCAAGTTATTGAGCAACTGCCACCACCTGCTAATGTAAAAGGAATCAAGAGTTTCCTTGGCCACGCCGGTTTCTACCGACGGTTTATTAAAGATTTTTCTAAAATAGCCAAGCCCCTGACTGAGCTCCTTTTTAAGGATGCGCCTTTTAATTTCACGAAGGAATGCCTTGAGGCATTCAACAAAATCAAACGCGCTCTAATCACCGCACCTATAATCCAGTCACCTGATTGGAATCTTCCATTTGAGCTTATGTGCGATGCGAGTGATTACGCCGTTGGAGTTGTTTTGGGGCAAAGAAAGGAAAATTTCCTTCATGATATTTACTATGCTAGTAAAACGTTAGATCCTGCCCAAATCAACTATGCCACTACTGAAAAAGAACTTCTTGCCATTGTCTATGCCTTAGACAAATTCCGTTCTTACCTTATAGGATCGAAAGTCATTGTTTACACTGACCATGCTGCTTTGAAATATCTACTTTCAAAGAAAGAGGCAAAACCTCGGCTTATCCGATGGATTTTACTCCTTCAAGAGTTTGATCTAGAGATCCGGGATAAAAAAAGGAGCAGAAAATGTAGTCGCTGACCATCTTTCAAGGATAAGAGTAACTGAAATAGGACTGCCAACACCCGTTAATGATTCGTTTGCTGATGATTCATTAATGGCGATTACTGACTCTTCTCCTTGGTATGCTGATATGGCCAACTTTCTCGTCAGTCGACAGCTACCTTCTGACCTTTCTTATAACCAAAGGAAGCGATTTTTGCATGATGCAAAATTCTTCGTTTGGGATGACCCTTATCTTTTCAAGCAATGTTCGGATGGTCTTTATAGACGATGTATCCCTCAGTGGGAAGTTAAAGGAGTTTTAGAAGGATGCCACTCATCTGCTTATGGTGGTCATCATGGTCCGTCCAAGACCGTAGCCAAAGTCTTACAATCCGGGTTTTTCTGGCCCTCGATGTTTAAAGATTCAAAAGATTTTGTTATGGCTTGTGACGCTTGTCAACGAATGGGTCAAATATCCAAGAGACATGAGATGCCTCAAAATGGCATATTAGAAGTTGAAATATTCGATGTCTGGGGTATTGACTATCAAGGACCATTCCCTTCTTCTAACGGAAATCGTTACATCTTAGTCGCTGTTGACTATGTTTCCAAGTGGGTAGAAGCAATCGCCACTCCCACTAATGATGCTAGAGCTGTGATACGGCTATTTAAGAAGATCATCTTTCCACGTTTTGGTGTACCCAGAGCCGTGATTAGTGATCAGGGAACTCACTTTGGAGAAAAGCAGTTAGATACTCTGCTTGCTAAATATGGTGTGTATCACAGACGAGGATTAGCCTACCATCCCCAGACCAGCGGTCAAGTAGAAGTCTCAAATAGAGAGTTGAAAACAATTCTTCAGAAAGTAGTCTCCAGATCTAGAACTGATTGGAGTAATAAGCTCGATGACACCTTGTGGGCTTATCGCACAACTTTCAAAACTCCGATTGGAACATCTCCTTATCGATTGGTTTATGGAAAGGCCTGTCATCTTTCTGTCGAGTTAGAGTATAAAGCTTACTGGGCTATCAAAGAACTAAATTTAGACACTAAGCTTAGCGCTGATAGGAGACTCTTGCAACTCAATGAGCTAGAGGAATTTCGTTTGCAAGCTTATGAGAATTCTAGGATCTATAAGGAGACAACGAAGCGTTGGCACGACAAGAGGATAATTAAGAAAGAATTTAATGTCGGTGACCAAGTACTTCTTTTCAACTCCCGTCTGAAAATTTTTCCGGGAAAACTTCGTTCCCGATGGTCTGGACCATTCACTGTCACATATGTGAGCAAGTACGGCTATGTGGAACTCATGACTAGCAATGGTGAGAAATTCAAAGTTAATGGACAAAGACTGAAACTCTATTACAGCAATTCTATCATCGGATGTTTAGATATTGTCTATACGGAGCGTCCATCCTCAACTTGATGATTCTTATGAAAAATTCGTCAAGCAAGACGTTAAACAAGCGCTTCTCGGGAGGCAACCCGTGTTTTCCCTTTTTGCATTTTTATTTTTGTTTTTCCCTTTTACGTTGTTTTGTTAGATTTCTTTGCAGATGAAAGAGTTTTTGACGAATCTCTGACGACCTTCCTTGTCAAAAGTCCAAAAGACTAGCTTGGGGGAGTCCGCACTAACTAGTAAGCTTCATTCTTCTTTCATTTTTCCTTTCTTCCCATTAAGCATCTCGTTGCATATTTGGTTTTTGTGCTCACATTGAGGACAATGCGATGTTTAGCTTGGGGGAGGGATTGCATTTTCCCATTTTTGCATTTTAGTTATATTTTTCAAATTTTGAATAAGAAAGAGAAGATTTTAGAGAGAAGATTTTTAAATTTTGAACACAATTGAATGCTTTTCATGCTTTGCTTGCTTGTTTATTATGCTCTCATGTTACATTTCCCAAACTTAGAGCTTTCA
>JAIUZE010009881.1:0-73597 GCA_022085475.1 Heliosperma pusillum | reverse complement strand
ATGATGGATTCGGATTTGTATTACATATGCTCTTATCATTATATATTGAATTGCCTATCTATCCTTATTGTATTTCACATGTATATCTATATATGCATGCTTCTACTTTTGTATTTCCTTTTATGTACTTTTAATGTGATATGGCTGGGAGAACCCGGAGTTACTCCCCACTGATTGTGGCGTTCATGTTTTTCATGGATGAACAGGTTGCTTGCATGGATGGCTTTTTGTTTGATATTTTGGGTTCGGGTGTGAGCTAGCGGGCGTTGTCCCTGGATTAAAACACCTCTAGACGATTTTAGCTTGTTTGCTAAACACTTTTACTTGTTAACTTTTTGGAGAGACTTCGTCTCTTGATGTAGTATAATTCGTACTTTAGTTTGTAATATTTGACACTCCTCGTATTCTTTCCTTGCATGTATAAAAGTTTTTAAAACTTCATATTTCCGCTATATATTTCACATGCTTGTTTGTTTTATATTTCCACATTCGCGAGGGTTGTCACACACCTTGAGTTATAATCACATTGTTGATTATACGAGTGAGTTGATAATTTTTGTAATCCGTAGAAAGGTACTAAGAATTATTAATCGAGAACAGTGGACGTAGGTTTCAACGTGTGAAACTGAACCACTTCAAAAATCGTGTGCCTCTCTCTATTATCTTTACTTTTCGTTATTTCGTTACTTGCGCTTACTTTGATTAATTAATTAGTTTATTTTAATTCATAAGATTAAATAATTAATTATATATCATATAAATCGAAAAAGTGGGGCTAGTTTTTAATACTCAATTCACCCCCCTCTTTCGTATTCGATCAATAGACTCTACAATTGGTATCAGAGCCTCGTGCTCTTGACTGCCTTACAACAAGGAGTCTGATCCATTTATCCATTTATTTTTATTTATTTTCCGTTGCATTTAATTTTATTTTAATGGATTCCAAACATCTGAAGTGTCCCGTATTCGATAGGAAGAACTACAGTTTATGGAAAAATATGATGACCCATTTCATAAAGGGTAACGATTGGGAGTGTTGGCTAATCATTAAGAATGACCCTAATAAGATCATGATTGCATCTGTTAATGGCACTCGCGACGAAAAAAAAGAAGATGACTATGTTGAGGCAGATTATAAGAAAGCTGAGAAAAATTCAAAGGCTATCAGTCTGTTGCAAAACGGCATGACTCATACTGAATTGGGCTCGCGACAAGCACGATCAAATTTTGGCGCTGTTGCGGGGGAGCACGGTTTAGTTTTCCTTTTCTTGTGATTTTTATCGCAATTAGTTTTATCTAGTCTTTAGGAACCAAAATTCCTTTAGACCTCTCTTGATCTTTCGTCTTAGATTTTCAATCTTATGCCCATAACTTCTAGACTAGGGACCCCTATCTTTTTAGACCCCGATCTAGAAAGAACTCTGCGTAGGAGACGAAAGCTATTCAACGAAATTTCAAAAGCTTCCGATACTTCAAGTTTAGATTGTATTCGTGAGAAATACTCGAATATTTCACCTAATCTTGAAGGAGAAGAAGATCCATTCTCATCTCCATTCACAAAAACCAATCAAATTTCAAACAACACTCCAACTTCATCTTCACAAAAATGGTTCGACTTTCAGACCATTCCAAACCCACCGCAGAAACACTTCCAAGGGGTATTGCTACACCCCAAATCGCAGCCGAAAACTTTGAAATCAAACCTGCCTTCATTAACCTTATAGAAAGAAGCCAATTTAGTGGCAATGCCACAGAAGATCCCAACCTTCACATCCAAACCTTCTGTGACTATTGCTCCACTATTAGACAAACTGGAGTCACCCAAGGGCAAATTAGAGAGATGCTCTTCTCATTTTCTTTGAGGGGTAAGGCAAAGTTGTGGATACATAGCCTTGATAAGGTTACATTAGGTATCACCGATTGGGAGAGTTTAGCTCTTGCCTTCTACCAAAAGTACTTTCCCCCAGAAAAGACCGCTTTGTTGAGAAGTCAAATCACTGGTTTCCAACAAGGGGATGATGAGAGCTTATATGAAGCCTGGGAGAGGTACAAGGACTTGCAAAGAGAGTGTCCTCATCATGGGATAGATCCATGGCTCCTTGCCATCACATTCTATAATGGGTGTTATATAGAGTCCCGTCGTATCCTGGATTCTTCTAACAATGGAAGATTTGATCAAATTAATGTTGAAATTGCTCACACTACCATTGAATCCATGGCAATTCACGATTCTCAATATAGAAATTCCCGCTCCATACCATCGAAATCTAAGCAAGAAGACCCCACTTTGACACTTTTACAAGCTCAAGTAGCCCTTCTCACACAAAAGCTAGAACAAATTCAATCCTTTACATCTCAACAGAGTGATAATGGTGTAAGTAAACTTGAAGCCATGATGCTGCAATTGGCTCAAAGGCAAGACACCATGATAGCTAAATTCCAAGAGAGCGATCAAGCTAAGGATGCCGCCATCAAATTGTTGGAAGCTAAAATTTCCCACTATGCCTCTTCTAATACCCACCAAAAGCAAGGGCAGCTGCCTTCACAATGTTACCAACCTCACGAAACTGTAAATGCCATTTCCACGAGAAGTGGTAAGCATAATGATGAGCCCGTGGTTGTTGATGTTGAAGATGAGGTGCCCATGTCAAAGGGGAAAGAGCCCGAGATTCCTATTGAGATCAAAGTCTCATTTCCCCAAAGATTAGCCAAGCACAAGGAGGAGGCAAAGTATGGTAAGTTCCTTTACGTCGTCAAGAATTTAAAAGTAACAGTCCCTTTCATTGAATTGCTTTCCCAAGTTCCTTCTTATTCCAAGTTTATCAAGGAAGTCCTCAAAAAGAAGAGATCCTTCAATGAGATGAAGACCGTAGCTTTCACTGAAGAGTGTAGTGCACTATTGCAAAATAAGTCTCCACCAAAACTTAAGGACCCTGGTAGTTACTCCATCCCTTGCACTATAGGCACATATACCATTGATAAGGCCCTTTGCGACCTAGGTGCTAGTGTAAGTGTCATGCCCTTTTCTATGTTTGAAAAACTTAACATGGGTGCTTTGAAATGCACTAATATTACTTTGCGAATGGCGGACCGTTCTCTAAAACAACCTGGGTGTTTTAGAAGATGTGCCCGTCAAAGTTGGTAAGTTTTTCATTCCCGTTGACTTTCTAGTACTTGACATGGCCGAGGACTCTCAAATCCCAATCATTTTGGGAAGACCCTTTTTGCACACCACTGGTGCAGTTTTTGATGTCAAGAAGGGGAAGTTGACATTAGAGATAGGAGATGACAAGGTGACCTTTAGTAAAAATTCCACCGTTAGGAGTCCTGTGTTAGAAGGCTCATGTTATGTGCTTGATGTTGATGACTCCTCTATTGTTTCTTCTATGCCTCGATCCTTACTGACGGATCCGTTGGAGGCACATGTTAGTGTTGATTCTCTTGCAGGTGAGCATACTAAAAGCACTACTGCTAAAAGTGCTAGAAGGGGCTATTCTTGAAAAAGCTTGGAATGGATGGAGAATGTAAAGAACGCTATGAAGATGAGCTTGGATGATAGTGAGCTTAAAGATAAAGGATGATTTCAAAGAAAGCAATGGAGTCTAGCAAGACTTTTAAATTGCGCTTCTCGGGAGGCAACCCGTGTTCCTTTTCTTTTCGCATTTTTATTTTTATATTCCTTTTTTTTTCATTATTAGGATTTCTTTTGCAGATGAAAGAGTTTTTGAAGAACCTATAAAGACCTTCCATGTCAAGTCCAAAAGACTAGCTTGGGGGAGTCTGCGCTGACTAATAAGCTTCACTCTTCTTTCATTTTTCCTTTTCCCCATTAAGCATTTCATTGCAGATTTTGTCTTTGTGCTCACATTGAGGACAATGTGATGTTTAGCTTGGGGCAGGGATTGCATTTTCCCATTTTGCATTTTAGTGATCATTTTTCAAAATTTTCAAAATTTTGAATAAAAAGCAAGAGAAGATTTCTGAGAAAATTTAATTTCTGAACACAATTGAATGCTTTTCATGCTTTGCTTGCTTGTTTACTATGCTATCATGTTACCATTTCCCAAACTTAGAGCTTTCAAAAAATAATGATTCAATATTTAATGAATTTTGCATACATGGGGATGTCTTGTACACAATAGGCATGGAATGAATCTATAGATAAGTACGCTTGACCTTGACATTTGGCAAGTTATATATATTGTAAGGTAGAACCTCCTTAGGCTGGTACATCTATACCCAGTCTCATCTAGGTGTGTGTTGTTCTCCTTGTGATGTGTGTCATGTCAAAACGCATAAGTATGGTTCTCATTTCATTTCTATAAGCATTGCATTCATGATTCACTAAGATTTGAAACCTTTTTCACTTTGAATTACACCTCAAAATTAGCCCCTTCATACAAATGCTTCACAAAATAATAGCTATATATAAAAACTGCCTAGCCTGTTGAGCTGGTAGCTGGACTATGGTGTATGGGTGCTCTTTTGAGAAGATTTTGTTCCTTAAATGACAAAGTGAATTTGGAGAACGAAAAATGTTCAAGAAGCAATGTTATGTTCAGAGAAAAAAAAATGAAATAGAAAAAGAAAAAAAAAAGTTGAAAAAATGAAAAAATCGGAAAATTGAAAGAAAGAAAAAGAAATAAAAAAGTAGAAGTTGTGAGTATCTCCTAAGAAATGTCAATTCAATGTTAGAAGGAGTTTACCCTTGTGTTTCGTGTGTAATAAGCCAATCAGTTCCTTCTGGCTTCGTTTTTCGTCTTCTGGGAAATTAATCGAAAGATTGGAATAAGTATTCATTTATCATTGGTCAGTTGCTAGCTCATTATAAACTTCACATGACCATAACTGTTTGTCCACCTTTCACCCATTTCCCAAAGCCTTCTTCATATTTTTCGGCTTCTTTTCTATGTGCATTATGATCTTTGACTTGTGTTTTGAATTGTTTACCATATTAGATTGCGGACACATTTTCATAAGTTGTAGATAGGTGAGTGTCTCAAAAATATTTACACATAAAGAAATCACCTTTTACATACATTGAGTGTTCGAGTGTGCCGTGAGAGTCCATTTGTCAAAAGATCATGAAAGAGCCGAAAATCTATAGTGAAATTCTTTGTGCTACGTCGTTATGTAAATCTCAGCCATGTTTATGTATCATTCTTGCCCACGTTGTTTTTGGGTTATGATTCATTATGTTTTCAAAGTTTTACGTTGAGATTTGTTTCTTGATGGTGTAGTAGCCAATGCTTGCAACCCTTGTCCTGGTATTGTTTGTTATGTTTGCTTGAGGACAAGCAAAGGTTTAGCTTTGGGGAGTTTGATAAGTGAATATTTGTATGATTTTAACCCACAATTTAGCTCGGTTTTGTATTTCATTTGTGATTTGTTAAGCCGTTTTATGAGCTAATATCGTCTTCTAGGCGAATTCCTATGTTCTAACCTGTTTTGTAGGGAAAGTGACGTTTTTACGCCCTTTTTCTATATTCCCGAGCATTTGCCTAGAACCCGACGATTTGAAGAAGCAAGCTTGACCGAGTGAAAGGCATTTCAAGAAGGTTCACCAATTCAAAAGAGAGAAGAAGTAAAGACGATGTCGCAGTTGTCGGAAGATCAATCAGTTAGGAGGAAGAATTCATCGCTTTACATCAAACCCTATCAACAAACCCGATTGAAGAGGTCAAGGGGATGATGGAAGTCAAGTCAAAGCAAAGTAAGATGAAACGACAGTCAAAGGACCTGGAATACAACTTACCCGATCGGGTAAGTGGTGTACCCGATCGGGTAAGTGTGCTGCTTCGAGCATGATGATTCAACTTCCTATTTTTGTCCTATATGTTCAATGCTCGACCCCTTCCCCACGAAACCCTAATGCTATATAAAGAGAGCTCCAGCCCCTCTTCTCAACACACCTTACATCTCACAATCCTCTTCTTTTCTCTTCTTACATTTCTCCTTAGATTAGGAGGAGGGGGCGGAACTAGCTCCCTTCTCTCATTTTCTTCTTCTTTAGTCTTTAGTTATTAGTTTATTTCTGTCCTTTCCATATCAAAACTTTAGTTTAGATCAATAAGAATTTCAATCTTTGTAGTCTAGTTTGTTGGGTACAAGTGTTATAATTCAAGGATCGATTATTATGTGCAAGGGATTTCTATTATTGTTATCGCTTTCATTGTTGATCGTCACCTAGGTATTCCCACTTTATCTTTTGTTTAATGTTCTTTATTGCTTTCTATTTGATTGTTATTTTCCATACATGTTATCTTAGATTCATTTTTGTGTTGTTATACTCGTAATTTCATTTCCTAGATTATCAATTAGCGTCGTTATTATCACCATATAAAGAGTCAAATAAACATGTCAATCCTAGTTTTCATTGTTAATATCATTTTAGATTTAGACATTATCATGAGTAAGTAGTCACCTTTCTAGGGTGTAGGGTAGCCATGTTAGATTGATTAAAAGATGTTAATTGGATAAAAGAAATTGTGCCTTTAAAACGTTGTGTCCATGCATGTTTGGATTGTAATGATAGTTAACAATTTCTGGCCAAAAATCATCGACTAAAATGGAATTCTTTTCGAAGGTAGAGATACGTGAATTGAATAGACAAAACATGACATGGTAGATTAAGACCTAGTAAATCGCCCAAAAGCCTGCTAGACCATCTAATCTATGATTGTAATGAACACATCATTCTTACGAACTCACAATGAATTACTTGCACGTTCCATATCCAATTTCATCAATATATCAATCTACATGTGTGAACCTACTTCCCTAGATGCTTTTCATCACTTGCTTTATTGTTTTCATTTGTTTTTATTTTATTTTCATTTATGCTTTATATTAGTTTAGAAACTAAATTCCCAAAACCCAGATATTTGTCAGATAAGACCCAATTGCGAGACACTTCACATCTTATAGGAAACACCAACAACCTGACGATCGACCCCTACTTCTATATTTACATTAATATGTTATTAGCCTAGTCTGGGTAAATTATCTTTGTATCGGGCTCGCGACAAGACGATCATGGGGCTAGTTTTTAATACTCAATTCACCCCCCCCCCCTCTTTCGTATTCGATCAATAGACTCTACAGATAGGACGAACACCACCATCTGGTTTAACAAGCTGCGTGAGCGGAGCGCTGACAATGTACTCACCAAGAGCTAGTGGACATCGGCCCTCAAGAAAAAGATTAACCACCCTAGTAATAGAAGCGATCAGATCATCAGAGATAGCCACAGCAGCACCACTGAAACAGTCCATAAGGTGTTGAGCACGAAACTCATCCCTCCCACAAGAAGTGCCACGCGGGAAACTACATATCATATCCAAAACCATTGCCGAAGAGGCAACAAGAGAATGATGATTCACAGGCAAATGAGGCAATTTAGGAGATGTGGCGATAGAATGCTTCTCTCGCAAAGCCCTAAGAGTGGCATCAGAGTAGGGGGCGACGACGCCAAAGGAAGAAAGCACTATAACAGCAGCAGTATAGTGGCCATCACAAATCTTCCGCCGACATTAGCGGAGGTTAAGCTCAATCAAATCAAGATCCTACAGGAACCTCTTCCAAACACTCCCGCAAAACCTGCAAACCATCTCCAGACACCTCCCAAGCAAGAATAGCTCTGGTAATACTCTCCTCCTGACGTTGTCGCCTAACAGCAGTCCTACACTCAAGATTACTCCTAGGAGCGAAGGTCTTAAGTAGACAAAGAGGCAACACAAGCATACGAATCCAGCAGGAGAAGTTACCCGGAGAGTCAACCACATCATCCAAAACCCCCTTCAAAAACCGAGTAAACCCAAGACAACACTTAGGAAGAATAGATTTCACGGTGCGAAGGACCAAAGATAATAAACGATCAAGCGAAAATAAAGACCACTGAACAAGCTCAACCCCATCATCAGATGAAAGAACTGAGGGAGATGGAGCCAGAGGTCTTGGGATACCATGAATAATAAAGCTAACGATGCCATCACCACAATCCGGAGGCGCAACAATATCACCCTGACTACGCCAACACCTAGAGCGAAAGGTACATGTTTTAAAGCACTCCCCACACAACCAAAGACTCATCCAACTTAAATTAATCTCGGCATTAGAGAGAACAACCAGAATATCAGTAAGAGTTTGACGCGTAAGCTTCATAATACTATAATTACAATGTCGATATTGAAAATGCTTTTGCCAGGTGGCCTTAGTAAGGCCCCTACCATAACCATACAAACACTTATGAATACTCGAAAAAGGACAATGAAAACGTACTAAATCAGGCATGATGAGGATGAATGAAACAAGGCCAAACCCCACCACCAACCAAAAAGGTCAAATGGTCACAATGTAACAAACCAATGGCGGCAACCAACGGAGAAAGAAATAATAAAATAAAATTTAAAAAGGAGAAAAATGTGCATGGTAAGGACGCTCCACATTGCGTAGCAAACCAACGGCGGGAATCAAAACCTCCAGCGACCAGCCACCACACAGCAAGGACAACGCCCACCAGCCATAACTAGGAAGGCTGACCGAAGCAGCGGCAGAAAAGTCTGATCACGCACCAACACTACCCCAAACCAGAAACTTATCACCAAAACACCACCACAACACACCATCGACCAGTAGCACGCCACCAAAACCCCCCGGACGACATGGCCAAGGTGATGAACGGCGACGAACAGAACCAAAAGTAGACAAAGGACAAAGCAAAACGAAGTTATAGAACCCTAACGAGCGACGCAGACCCCAAAGAAACGAACCCTAAGGATTGACGGCGGTGGCAGTTGCCTGGCCAATAACAACGGCGGCGGCAATTGCCTGGCCAAAAGCAACAGCAATGACAGACACTTTGATTATCTCACACGCATAAATGAACGACAGCGAAAAGCTACGAAATCCAACACAGTCGCCACCAAGAACGACACAAACCCTACACTAACCATCAGCGACGGCGTGAGGCTAGTCTACCGGCGAGATGCAGCGGCGGTCTAAAGCGACAATGAGCCCTTTCCTCTCTCTCTCTCTCTCTCTATCGCCCTCCGCTCTCTCTCTCTCTCTCTCTCTCTCTCTCTCTCTCTGAAGATTAAAAAAAACAATATAACTAGAAAACTAATAAATTAGTATATAACCTTATGCTTTTTTTTGGTACCAAAGTAAGTAATGCATTAGAAAAAAGCTCAAGGCAAGAATTACATAGTTCAGTACAAACCAATGCCTCCCATCATTTCACTATCTAAATGGAAACTATTAAAAGATCTACATTAAACCTTTCAATTTACACCAACTAATATCAGAATGCTTAATTTGCCCCAACTTAATATTCATTAGTCTGAGCCTTGCTTCCATCCTCACCTGTTCAACAAGCTTGCCAGGAATAGAAATGTAGTTATCAACCCTGTTCCTATTACGCGAAATGCCATACTGAACTGAGACAATCAAAGCCCAACATACCTTCCTTTGAAAACCAGAAGCAGACCTGATTCTTAACAGACCATCATAGTCATAACAACATTGAGTATCAATCTGTAACCATTCATGCAGTAAACCATAGCAGCGTCTGGTAAAAGGACAATCTGAAATAAGTGAACATAAGTTTCCACAACATTTACACACAATAGACATCCAATATCCACAACAATCCCCATCCTTGAGCGCATATCCAAAGTCAGAAGTCTCCCCTGCCACATTAGCCAGTTGATGAAATAATGTTTTTGAGAGTTAAGTTTGTTCCATGCCACCCTACACCATCCAAATTTAGCCTCTACATCACCATTTAAACAAGCGTAACCTTTTGAGATAGTATAATGATTACATCCAGTTCCCAGTAACAAGAGCATGCAGAAACATAGTTTTTACTGAGCATATTTTCCTTCATGACCAAAATATAAGCACTTGGTGTATAGTTATTCCATTCCCTTCCTTTGAGATAAATTTTATCTATCCATTTGATCCATAGGAGGTCCTTCTTAGTGGCAATCCACCAAACAAGTTTACCAACAGCAGCAATATTCCAAGTTTTATCGTCAACCAGTCTCATGCCTCCATAATCTTTACCTTTACAAAGCACATACCAGGAAACCAAAGGGGCTTTGGAATAATCCTCATCACCCTCCCATAGAAAGTTCCTAAAGAGAGCCTTTAACTTATCTATCACCCCACAAGGAAGAATGAACATCTGAGCCCAGTAGTTCTGAATTGTGTCGAGTACAAATTTAACTAGAGTCAATCTACCAGTATAGGAAATCCTTCTCTTGTTCCAACCCCTAATCTTTTTCACCATCTTCTCAACCAGTATATTACAATCATTTTTAGAAAGCCTCTTATGAGAAATAGTGACACCTAGATATTTGAAAGGGAGTGAACCCTTTTTAAAACAAGTATGAGCAAAAATAATATCCTCAACTTCAAGCTTAATTCTTATCACAATTAAATCAGATTTATCATTGTTAATATATAAACCAGAGACCCTAGAGAAGAAATTAAATCCCTCCACAATCATGAAAATAGATCTCAAGTCACCCTTACAAAAAATAAGCAAATCATCAGCAAATAAGGGATGATTGAGTCTCAAACCTTTACACATATGGTGAAATTTGAAGCCCTGGATATCACGGACCACATTCAATATTCTACTTAAGTATTCCATGCAAAACGTGAACAATAAAGGGGAAATGAGATCTTCTTGACGAAGACCCTTCTTTCCATTGAAAAAACCTTGAGGAACACCATTTAGGACAAGAGAATAGGATGTAGTTGTAATGCATTGCATGATCAAGGTCACAAAATGAGTAGGAAAGTTGAGACTAAGAATTACCTGTTCCACTAAATTCCATTCAATGGAATCATAAGCTTTCCTCAGGTCCACCTTGATCATACATCTAGGTGAGGCAGACTTAGTAGCATATAGTCTAACCAAATCCTGACTAATCAGGATGTTTCCCATAATACTCCTCCCTTCAGCTTGTGCAGGGTAAACAATAGCAGGGAATACTCTAGCTAATATATTACACAATAGCTTATAGATAATTTTATAGATAGTGTTGCAACAAGCTATTGGTCGAAAGTCTTTGATTGATATAGGATTATCAGTTTTTGGGATCAAAACAATATTGGTACAGTTAATCTGTTTTAGAATCCTATCATTCAAGAAGAACTCCTTTACAGCCAAACAGACCTCACTCTTAATAATATCCCTACTGGTTCTGAAGAAAGAGCTACTATACCCATCAGGCCCAGGACTTTTATCCCAAGGAATCGAGAAAACTGTGTCTTTGATCTCATCATCAGAAGGAATTTGACACATCATAGGCCAATCATCAACATGAACTTTTGGGCCACTCCTCATTATATTAGCATTAAAATCAGAGCTGCTTTTAGCAGTACCCAGGAGTTCCTTATAATACACCTCAAAGGCCTGAATAATATCATCAGGATGCTTATAGGTGATTCCATCAATTCCAACAACCCTAATAACTTTATTCTGGATCTCTCTATGCTGAATGGCTTTGTGAAAGATAGCAGTATTAGTGTCCCCATCACTGGCCCACACACATTTAGACTTTTGCCTCAGATATTCCTCATTTGCTTGCTTCATCAATAGATAACTTGCACGAGACTGATACTCTATATCCATCAGTGTAATATTAGTAGGGTCTGCTTGGAGGTTCCTTTGATAAATCAAGAGAAATTCAAAGGCCACATCAACATTCCTCTCAGTATCAGAAAACAAATCTCTATTTAGATTCCTTAACATAGGCTTTAAGGTTTTAAACCTTGAAATCACCCTGAACATAGGGGTCCCATTAACATATTGATTCCAACCATTCTGCACAATCGCCTTATACTCAGGAGCCTTACACCACATATTAAAGAATTTAAAAGGCTTCTTCCTTTGAGCAACAGTTCCCCCCTCGTCAATAATACAAGGACAATTATCAAAGTCACCCTCAGGTCCATAGTAAGCATAATAGCCAGGCTTAGATGTCACCCAATCCTCATTTACCAGAACCCTATCAATTCTTTAAACACCCTTGTACCACTTGGCTGCTTATTATTCCAAGTATATAAAGCACCTAGATTTTCATATCCTGCAAATCACACATACCAATAACTCCCTGAAATGGCTGAGTTTCAGAGTCTCTAACAGGAAAGACAATCTTTTCATTAACAAATAACACATTGTTAAAATCTCCCATAATCACCCAAGGTTCACTTCTCTTCAGTCTAATAATATCATCCCATAAAGAGGTCCTCTCCTCAGGTTTGTTAAAACCATACACAAAATTAATGAAGAATTTACTGTTATCATCAATCCTAGTCACCTCCATATGTATATATTGAGCTGACATCTCAACCACAACAACCTGCAGACTCTGATGTCTCATAGAACCCAAGTTCTACCCCCTTGATGATACATATGATTCATTTTGTAAGACCATCCATTGTAAACATTCTTAGCTAAACTATTTAGAGATCCAGGTTTTACCCTAATCTCAAGGAGCCCAAAAATGTCCACATCTTCTTGATGTAAGAACCATTTAATATATCTTTGTTTCCCATCATTATTCGGGCCCCTTATATTCCAAACTCCGAACCTAGTCTTGGGAGGAAGCCTGACTCTCTACCCCACCCCCTTTATCAACCATTTTAGCAGACTTCCCAATAGCACTATTAATTTTAACAAAAAAATCCTTCTCTTGTCCCCCAGGGATTCTGGTTTCATGCCTAGTCATTCTGGTAATTATCCTAGCATGAGTAAACAAAGCATTGTCAAAGAAGTACTAGCAGGAGTGGCTAATTCAGAATTCTCCTTCAAAGGCTCCTTTGGTTCATTATTAGTCCTATTACTTCCAATCACACCCACTATATTAGGATTCCTGGTAAGAACAGAAAACTCATTGTTATCAATCATAGGGGCTTGATCTTCCTTTTTCTTCCACACCTGTCTAGGAGGCATGTGTGGGACTACTTTAGGAAGAACATGACCACCTCCCCTCCTACACACATTTGAATAATGTCCTATGTCCTTACAATTATTACACGTAATTGGTATACAGTCATACTCAATTGCCACAGTAATCTCCTGGCCCTTTTCATCTTCAAATTAGATTTTATCAGGGAATTGTTTATCTACTTCAACTTCTACCAGAACCTTAGCAAATTCTAAAAGAGTCTTACTCAAGGTTAGATCATCAATCCTAATAAAGTTTCCTAACAGTGAGGCTAACTTTCCCAGACAAGAATTACCCCAAAATTTCAGATCAAGCCCAACTAGCTTAATCCAAATGGGACAGTTTTGACTGAAATTTTAGTTATCTTCACATTTGGGTCCTAGGGACGCAATATTACAGGTTTTCCATAAAAAAGTATCACCCCCTATACAGAACCAATTTCTGATGTTCAGCCTCATCAAACCTAATAACAAAGAGATCATTTTGGAGGAAACCTATCTTAGCAACAGCATAATCTTTCAATTCTCTCCTAAGATATCCTTCCAAAACCATTCTAGGAAGGTTAGCCCCCATAACATATCCAAAAAAAACAATATTCCAATACTTAATCTCAT
The DNA here is from genome assembly GCA_022085475.1 of Heliosperma pusillum. Lineage (NCBI taxonomy): Eukaryota > Viridiplantae > Streptophyta > Magnoliopsida > Caryophyllales > Caryophyllaceae > Heliosperma > Heliosperma pusillum. Next base: position 60,021 of record JAIUZE010009881.1, on the reverse strand, counting down.
CAGCTACATCATCCAAAGTAAGTTTAGGAATATTAACCTTTTTGTTAGGTTCTCCAACAGTTCATCAATCGTGGCCAATTTCCCAGGCTGAGAGGAAGAATTCCCATTCTTCTTCTTCATCGATCCAACAACCTGCCATGTCATATCCTGATCATCTTGAATTGAGGAGTTAGTATTTTGTGTAAAAGCATCAGTAGTAGAACAAAATCTCCTTCAATTTATCCGCCGCTTCCCAAAGTGCATCTTTAATTATAGTAATTTCCGCCATACGTAATACAATCAAATTTAATACTATTGATGATAAAGATCGATTAATATTATTTTGTGAATAGTAAATATATCTATTATTATTACTAATGAGATTTAAAACTTAAAAGAGTATGAGATTCAAGATAGATTTTGGCCTTTGCACAAACCCTAGAAACCACAAGAGAGAACTTTATCTCTCAACTTTATCTCTCATCTCTCTAACATTAGTAATATATCCTCCACTATATGAATATATGATCCCTTTATGAGGAACAAATCCTCAATTCTTGGTTCATCATTTATAAGCTACCAATTACATAAGTTGTGAGATTGTTATTCCCTTTTAATTATCAAGTATTATTTATGTTCCTTGTGCTTAATTTTATTGATTGATTTGTATCTTATACTAAGTTGCAAATTAGTAATTTTGTTCATTGATCTATTATTTTTCTAGTTTATTGACGCGAATCGTTTGATTACTATAATTTAAGTAGCAATCTTTACCCAATTATTTGCATATCATATTATTAGGGTTTAGAAAAGGACTAAATATATAATTTAATCGTTAACTTCAGTTTAGTTAATGACTATTTTCTATATTGATTCCTTAAATCGTTAATGCTATTCTTAATTTGAATATGGACGTATGTCTCGGGTTAATTTATAGTTAGGGCCTTATAATATCACTGATTGAATTATTTGGCTAATCTTAAGAAGGAATGGAAATAAAATTGTCTTATATTTCACAATAGAGTACTTGATAATTACTAGGATTTGCACAATTAATGATCAACTAAACTATTTGGCAGTGGATAATTGTTGAACTGAGTTTTCTCACTTGATTTCAAAATTCCATTTACTTGTTATTTATTTACTTAGTATAATTAATCCAATAATAATCCCCCCCCCCGAATTGATTAATTTATTTTGCAGTACCTTACTCATTAGTTAACTTAGTCCTTCTCCGTGGGTTCGACCCTTGCTTATACTATATTACTGTTTTAGTAGTATAGTCGAGTAAAAGAATTTAAATTTACTTTGATAGGCATACGACTTTCAGCATGTCACCTACAAATATCTAGCCAAAATCAATTAAGCATTGTTCACTATTCACAATATCTACACTCTCTCTACCATAGGTACCTCACATGCTAAGGTAGAATTACTTCATTCACTTATTGACTTTGACATCAAAGAGGGTGAGGGCATGAAACTTGCCCCGCCGAAAACCTAATACTTTTCTAATTGTTGTTCGTTTACAATTAGTTTCATTCAGTTTGTATTAGTTAATTAGTTCCTAGCTAGTTCATGAAAGGATTTATTATGTCAATTAGGGTACGATGTCGTTTGTAAGTTGTATAAATAGAAGTGTGTTGGCTGCCTATTTCACACGTTTTTTTGGAGAGACAATAATACAAATTGTTTTAAGTTAGCGAACACCTAAATTAAACTCACGAATTTAGTTGTTAATTTATCCTGGAGGTTGAATCGATCGTTATAGTTTGAACCTTGCGAGGCTAAGAGCGATAAAATCGAACATATCCTTTTTTATTGTTAAGTAACATGTGATATCAGATCATATAACATAGAACTCCGATGCAACTTTAGTAAAACACTAACTTACATTAAACTCAATCTAGTTCTACATCAAATTGGTTACCAGAGCAAGGTTTTGATTTGTTGTTCAACAAATCTGTCTTGGAAAGATTGTTGTCATGTGAGAGAAACGTGAAACCGGCAATGGTTTAGAGAAGTCATGGAAAGACGACATGGATGTTATGCATAGGGAGATTGGCTAGATCTCATTTGTGGTAAAGAGCATATCCACGATTTTAGTAGAAAAAAACATAAGAAGAAGCTGAACGAATAGGATTCACTCGCACCATCCGAATCATAAGAGGACGAACATCCTAATAAGCACAACGAGAAGAAAAAGAACAATGATGATCGAGGCCTTAAACTCGACATAACTGAGTTTAATGGAGATCTAGATGCCTAAAAGTTTCTGGATTGGATTCGTCAAGTAGAAAGGATTTTCAATACAAAGACTTTTAAAGTTAACCAAGTATGTGTCATTGTGGTACAAGAAGTTGAAGAATCAATGTATACAGAATAAAAAGAGTACGATCGATACTTTGGAGAAGTTGAAGAAGCATCTTATGTAGAGGTTTCTTCCTCGGGACTACGAGCTAGGTCAGTACCTAAAGCTTACATCCTTAACACAAGAAAGCTCGAGTTTTGCTCATTACGTGAAGGAGTTCGAGAAGTTAAGCATTGATTGTGATGTAGAAGAAAAAGAGAAGTTGAGAACGGCGCGTTTCATTCGTGGCCTTAATCCAAATTTGGCACAATGAGTGGATATTCAAAACTACGATGGTTTCAAAGATGTTTTTCGATTAGCTCTTAAATTCGAAAATAAAGATAAGGGAAAGAAGACTTATTATTGTGATTACTCAAAGGGCTCAAATTATTATTCTAAACCAACCCCCATACATCTAGCAGCAAGGATTCGCACAAAGAAGATCGAAAGGTCAAGGGTAAAGGCACAACAATCGAATCCAAGGATGTTCGATTGAGAAGATGTTTCTAGTGCCAAGAAGACGGGTACCTTTCCAATGAATGTCCACAAAACTGAGCTATGACGATTCAAGAGGTGGTTGACCTAGTTTCGAACTTTGTGCTTCCAGAACAAGAATAGAACTCTGAATTGCTATAAGAAGAGAGTGGTAATGAAGAGGTACATGTTGTTGACCCCTATAGCGATGAGCAGAATGAGGTGCTAGTGATTCGAAACCTCCACACTGATGTTTCTCACGTTGAGGAGGAACACATCGAACAATTATTTCACTCTCACTGTTAGGTAAATAATCGACTTTTCAACGTTATTGTCGATAGTGGATCTTGTACCAACGTCGTAGCCAAAGACTTAGTTGATAATATGAAATTGCGTGCTAAAAATATATGTAAACCATATAAATTGCAATGGCTTGATGGGAATAACATAATTTTAGTTAAGAAACGGGCTCTAGTTTTATTGCAATTATGACCGTATGAGGATGAAGTGTTGTGCTATGTAATCCCGATGAATGCTTCTCATCTATTGTTGGGTAGGCCTTCAAAATTTGACCGAAGGGTAGAGCTTGACGGTATGAGTAAAGCTTATGTTGCGTCTAAGGGAAAGCTAGGTATCTTCTTAAACCCCTAAAATCGAGTAAATGAAATAAACTTGTTGTGAAGGAGAGTTTGTTCTTAGAGGCTAGTGAGGCCGAGGAGATTGTAGCTCGAGGGAAACCAACCTACATTCGGGTTGTACGTTAGTTGGGTCGTGAGGAGGGAAATAAGGAGCTTGTTCGAGGGTTGTTAGAATAATTTGGTGATGTGTTTTCCTCTGAATTGCCGAGTGGGTTACCACTAAAGCGAGGAATCGAGCACCAAATCGACTAAATTTTAGGCGCGGTTTTGACCTGAAAAACAAGCCTATAGAAGTAATCTCGAAGAAGCTAAGCAATTTCAAATACAAGTGCAAAAGTTGATAGATCGAAGGAATGTGAAAGAGAGCTTGAGTCCATGTGATGTACCAGCGTTATCGGTACCAAATAAGGAGGGGACTTAGCTTGGCGAATGTGTATTGATAGTAGAGCAATGAATAGTATCACTATCAAATACCGCTTTCCTATGCCTATGCTAGACGATATGTTGGACGAACTCTCTGGTTCGTGTACTTTCTTTAAGTTATATTTGAGAAGTGGTTGTCATCAAATGAGAATTTGGGAAGGGGATGATTGGAAGGCTGCGTTCAAAACAAAACAAAACAAGGGCTGTATGAATGGCTCGTGATGTCGTTTAGTCTAAGTACCGCACCTAGTTACTTTATGAGACTAATGAATGAAGTGTTAAGGCCATTCCTTACCAGATTCGTGGTTCTATATCTCGATGATATTCTTATATATAGTAATAATGAGGACAAACACAAGCAACATCTTATATCCGTGTTCAAGGTGATGATAAAAGAGAAATTGTATGATAAGCTCGAAAAATGTATCTTTATGGTTCAAAGTGTTGTTTTTCTTGGCTATATTGTACGTAAAGACAGGTGAGTATGGACCCATCCATGGTCAATGCAATTCAGGCTTGGCCGGTTCCTAAATCGACAAAAGAAGTGAAAAATTTTCATGATTTAGCATCATGCTATAGATGATAGATTTAAGGATTCTAATCCATCATGTCTCCAATTACCGAGCTGACAAAAAAAGAAGAATTCGTATGAACTACTAGTGCCCAAAACGCACTTGAAGAAGTGAAGAGTAAGTTGTGTTATGGTCTAGTTTTGACATTTCCTAATATCGACAAGTTATTTGAAGTCAAATGTGATGCGAGTGGTGTTGGAATTGGTGCCATGTTGCTACAAGTGAAAAGACCAATTGCCTTTTTCAGCGAGATGCTAGGTGGTGCGAGGTTGTTACGATAAAGAGTTTTGTGCTATTGTGAGAGCATTATAGGTTATACCATTGGAGTCACTATAATTGGGACCAAAGATGTTTGTATTACATTCTGATCATGAGGCACTTAAACATATACATGGACAAAAAATGTTGAATCCATGACACGCTAAATGAGCTGGTTTTCTTATAATCTTTTAGTTTCTCATTGAAGTATTAGACGGGGAATTCGAATATAGTAGTTGATGTACTTTTCAAGGAGGCATTTTTTGTTGGTTGAGGTCGACGCAAGGTTCTTAGGTTTCGACCAAATTAAAAGATTGTACAACGTTGATCCGTTCTTTGCAAAGGAACTCATTGATTATACTGAATTTTATACATTGGAAGACGGGTTCTTATTTAAGGGAAATCGACTTTGCATACCAAAAAGTTCGATTAGGAAGCTGATTTTTTGCGAATCTCATTGAGGTGCAATAGCTGGTCACTTCGGCACTAAAAAAACTTACGATGTTGTAAGTCAACACTTTTATTGGCCAAAGATAATCAAGGATGTACAAGATATAGTAGGGAAGTGCATTGTGTGTCAAAAGGTAAAGAGTTCGTACAATAAGGGGTTGTACACGCCTCTTCCCATACCAAAGCAGTCATGGAGCAAAGTTAGCATGGATTTATAATCGGGTTGCCTAGAACTCAGCGTGGTAAGGACTTGATAATTGTTGTTGTTGATCAGTTTTCAAAAATGGCTCGTTCGTTCCTTGTCATAAAATCGATGATGCTACTAATGTTGCGGGCTTGTATTACAAAGAGGTGGTTTGTTTGCAAGAAATTCCTGGCCTATTACCATTGTATCAAATTGAGATGTGAAGTTTCTTAGATACTTATGGAAAACGTTATGGCGTTTGCTGGGGACTAAGCTTCTTTTCAGTACTTCTCATCATCCTTCAACTGATGGTCAAACCGAGGTAACTAATCGCACCCTTGGAAGCTTTTTACGAAGAATGGTTAGTTAAAGCACAAAGGATTGGGTTGTTGAACTTGCACATACCGAGTTTGCCTACAATCAGACCCCATATGTTGCTTCGTGGCAAGCTCCATTCGAGACTGTTTACGGAGTCAATCCATTTATTCGTATTAACTTGGTTTCAATTCCAAAGAAATATCTCAGAAGTTTTGAAGCAAAAGAAAGACATGTTTCATTTCTCCGTACCTGTGAAAAAATGAGAGCTCAAATTAAAAGGCAAATACAAAATACAAGGAGAAAGTGAACAAGAATCAAAAACAACTCGTGTTCAAATTTGGCGATCTTGTTTGGCTACATTTAAGGAAGGAATGATTTTCATCTAAGCGAAAGAACAAGATAATGCCGAGAGAAGATAGTTCGTCCAAAGTCCTAGAATGCTATGGTTCGAATGCTTACAAGCTAGAATTACCATGTGATTATGTTGGTCTGAGTGCGACATTTAACGTGGGATATCTATCACCATATCTTGATGACTACAATTTGAGGTCAAATTCTCAAAAAGAGAGAGAGAATGATGCGGGAGCATTAGAAGATAGTGAAAATGAAGTTCTCATTACTTGAAATATGACTCAGTTAGTAGAAGGCTTCCTGTTTAGATCAAGCTATTTGACGATATTGAGATGGGAATGAAGCAACGAAGATGGGAGAAAAAGGAGCACGGTTTCCAAAACGGTGTAGAACACACGGTTTCCTAAATCGTGTAGGCTTAGAATAATAGCTTAATTACTTTCCAATAATGATTAGGAAAATCTATTAGTTTCCTAATTGTTTTTAGTTTCCAATTAGTTTTCAATTCAATCTATATTAGCTAATTATTTCCTAGCTAGTTCAGATAGGAATTATTATGTCAATTAGGAGTGAGGTGTCGCTTGTTAGTAGTATACCTAGGATCTAGTTGGCTGCCTATTTCACACATTATTTTGGAGAGAGTAATAAAATTTGTTTAAAGTTTGCGAACACCTAAGTTAAACTTGCGATTTTAGTTGTTAATTCATCCTTGCGAGGCAGAATCAATCGTTATAGTTTGAACCTTTCAAGGCTAAGAGTGATAACATCGAACCTATCTCTTTTTTTCTTGTTAAGTAAAACCTGATATCGATTCATATAACATAGAATTGCGCTGCAAGTTTTGTAAATCACGACCTTACATTAAACTCAATCTAGTTCTACATCAAAACCTTCGAAAAGCCTCATGGAGGCAAGAGATATCGTCGTCGGGTTCATCATATATAAAGAGCATAAAAAATTATTCGCCCCACTGACCATCTCGTCGGGCTGAGGAAAGGCAATGGACGAGAGGAAACTAGATAAACGAGCCAGTAGAAATCAAACAAGAATGAAGTTGTATCAAAGACATATTGGGTCCCAAAATGGAAAAACCCTAAGGGTCCCAATACTAAGGTTCGAAGTGCACAAAACCCTAACTAGGAGTAGATCGCAAGTATGCACTTCTAAGAAGAACAATGGCAAGTAGCATATGCCCTCAAACTCTGCTCATAGGGGGCAAAAGTAAATATTGCTACTTCCATAAAGGAAATTGCCGCACTACTAACAAGATTCTAGGTACCTAAAGGATGATAAGAAGATCTCTTGCATAGAGGACACCAAGGGAGCGTAGTGAGCACGAGAACATTGACGTCCACAAGACGAAGGAAATGGCAATCAGAATAGAGAGGACATCGATGAGGTAGTACAAACCATACACATGATCTCAAATAGGAATGAAATGAAAATTGAGGGATGATTAACGGGTATAAGGCTAGTTAAAGAAGCCTGACTCAGCGGATACAATACGCCAACCTAGAACAGGCCTCCAAGGCAAATACCATATACGACTTTGACCTCAAATGACCACAAGAAGGTTTCATATCCGCATAACGACCTTTTAGTTGTGAATGTGGGGATTAACAACCGGGTAGTCATGAGGTAAATGATTGACACCAGTATATACACACACACACACACACACACTTGTTGTACCAAGGAAACACTCCAATACCGCGGGCTATAACCTCACCACCACATGTCAACTAGCAGTGCTCTATATAGTTTCTCAAGGAGATAAGGGGTAAAACTAGATCTAGGGTTTTCTAATACAAAGTGGGATCCTTAATTAGATCCCTAAATATCTTATTTATACTACTCTAAGACTTGGAGGAGAAGACATCAAGTTTTTTTGCGATGTCAGGTACAACTCTAGTCGAGCTGACACAGCTCGCTCGAGTTGGCCAAATCATGACATCGGCTCGAGTCGAGCCAGGCTCAGCTTTATTGAACCAGTTGTCGAATGCTGCTCTATGATTCTCTTCTTCTCTTTTGTCTTCGATTACATCTTTATTTGCCATGTCTTGGGTCCCTTTCTCGTGGAGGAGGTAGCCAATCGTCAAGGCTGTAAAAAACGCCTTTGATTATGCTCTATGTCATGCTAAAACCGCTTCATTTTTTTCCTTTTCGACATAAGAAGACAATATGGCAAGTAATAGCGAATAGGAAGCAATTGACACGATAATTGACGTCGATTAGCCTAACTGAGATGCAAAGCTGTCCTAACTTTGGGGTAAAAACTAGGTATAAAATAGTCATATCAGCTTTGATGCTTGAAATACGTTTGCTTGTTGATAAACATTGGCAAACGTTTTGGCATCATGTTCCACACCTCCACACAACTCACAAGAAAGGTTAAATTGATTACCCATAACATTCACCGATTGAGGAGAAACTTGAGATAAACTAAGACCTTGAAAATCTGGAAGATTTTATTGAAGAAAGGCCACTTGGGCTTGGATAAGGGCCACATTTGGATCTTCTTGCTTTGATTAAAATTGTATGGCACGATAATTGCTATATTGAGAATTGTAAGTGAATCGCCATATATTCAATGGTAACATGAAGAATTTACACATCTATTTGATCAAATCTTCCATTGTAGGCGGAGTCTAAGATTTGACGGGACTCAGCACAACACCCATTATAAAATTTTATGGCAAGAAACCATGAGTCCAATCCATGATGAAGACACTCCCTTTGTAGCTCTTTGATTTCTCCCAAGCTTCAAACAACCTCTCATCACCTCTTTGATGGAAACTGTTGATTTGGCTCTTTAGAAGAGTGGTGTTTTCCCAAGGTAAGTAATTTTGGTAGAAAGTAAGAGCCAAGCTATCCCAATCAGTGATGTCTAATGTAACCTTGTCAAAGCTTTGATGAAAATCGGTGATTTGTTTCCTTAGAAGAGAGGTCTTTTCTGGAGGTAAGTACTTTTGGTATAAGATAACGGCCAAGCTATCGCAATCAGTGATCCCAAATGCACAATTCTCAAGGCTATTTATTCACAAATTTGCCTTGCCTCTCAAAGAGAAAGGGAAAAGAATCTCCCAAATTTGCTCTTACGTGACCCTATTTTGTCTTATGGTGGAGCAATAGTCACAAAAATGTTGAATGTGCAAATTGGGATCTTCCATTGGACTTCCACAAAATCGATTTCTCTCAATTAGGCTAATAAAAGCAGGCTTGATCTCAAAAGTGGTGGCGTCAATTTGGGGAGTAACAATACCCCGAGGAAGTGTCGCAATAGTATTCTTTGAATGATCAGATAAACGAACCATCTTCTTTATAGGAGGAGGAAAAAGTGGCGATGAATGATTCTTCTCTTCAAGTGATTTATAAGTATCAAGAATATGGTTCAAACTTTCTTGACCAGAGGCGTGAGAGAGCTCCCAGATGTAGTTTAGCCTTCTATTGAAGGTTCTCTCGGGCTCGGGATTAAATGAAAGTGGCTCACCCAAACGAGAGGAGCTGCACATGGCTAAAAACTACAATAATTTTAAGAACCGTCATATGGATCAAGTGTTCCACAAGACTAAATAAAACTAGATAGAAATCAAGAACTACAAGAAAAAAAAGCAGTGCTCTCTGGCAACGACGCCAAAAACTTCTAGGCTTATCGTGTATCTAATCAAAGATAATTACCAGAAAATTGCAAATCGAGTCGTATCAACTAGGATAATTTAGTTACCTATTAATGTTAGTTTATGAGTCTTTAATAATTGTTATGTATTAAGTACTTGTCTTAGCCTTTTTTTGCCATTTCATTTAATTAGCTTATTTTGGAATGTGATTGATGTTAAGCATTGACATTTATGCCAATAAGGTGCACCTTTGTGAGGTTTTGGTATTTGAGTATTATTTTCGAGGCCTTGGCATGCAAAAACATGACCAAAATGTTGAAGTCACAGTTTTGCAAGGGTCAACTTCAAACGAGCATATCTTGTGTTATAGAGCTTCTATCGATGCAAAGCCAAGTGGAGGTGATATGTTTTGATCTTAGCTTTTAAACGGTAGGTTGCACCCCGCAAATGACCAAGTAACGAGAGAGTTATGCGTCTCGGAAATACGTGCTGCAAATCTGAAAAACGCAGGTTGCGTCATACATACAACGAAGCCTTCGCTTTTCTCTGTTTCCACGGAATCAAAATTTCTTTATTCTATTATTTTGAAGGCTCACTTTGGTGTGAACTTGAAGGGTATTAATACCAAACATTTATCACTCATATAGGGTAATAAACATTCCATACTTCCTTCTTACACTAAAAGCCTCTTAATATTTTCATAAGTAGTTTGTTATTAGCATTTTTTTTAGCTTAATATTTTGGGTATTTGGAGATTATGGAAGGCTAAATTCCTTTAATCTTGATGTAATTTGATCAAAGCTCTTTAGCATTGTACGACTCTTAAATCCTCTACTTATTCAGTTAATGTTCTTTCCTTACTGTGATTTGAAGGTATAGTCTTTTGAGTGGGAAAGAACATGTCTTTTGTTACTAGCACGATTTAATCTAGTAATGTTAGATTCTAGCTTATACTCTTGGTCAAATCATTATGCTTGTCGCTTTATTGATATTCATGATTTAATGGGTGTTATCAAGTTATGAAGGGTTCGTTGTGGGTGATTTAATTCACATTAACTATATTCTTGAGTTGTGGTATTAGATTAATGATAGTAGAGAAATAAAGTAGTCACATTTTGTTGTTGTTGGGTTGCTTTATAAAAATTACATCAAGTGTTTGTCCTACATTGATTTTGTGCATATAAGGTATTTGATAGATTGCCTATGATAGAACGTTTACTCTTTAATGTTTTTATGTTACTATTTTAACCAAATCTCTCCATAAGTTTCTTCTACACGTTTTTCCAAAATAAATATCTATTGTTAGTAATTAGTAAATTTAATTACCCTAATTGTCAATTGTGTTTAATTAGTTGTTTTAGTTGTGTCTTTAGTGTCTAGTTAGTTCTTACTAAGAGTTTAGAGTCTAGGTTAGCGTTTTACCATCTTCCCTTGGTTTCGACCATTTACTTACCCTTACCACCCTTTTATTTAGGATAATTAGAGTGTAGTTAAGGTATTACAAGATGTTATTTGGTCTTAATAATTACTAGTTTAACGACGCTAGTATTTTCGCTTGTCATTGCCCTAGACAAGGCTAATAACATTTGAATGCAGTTAGAGAAGTAGTGGTCGATCACAAGGAGATATGAGATGCCAAGTAAGTAGTCATGGGATGATTTTTATCAAGGTTGGGTCAATTGGTATGAGTTTGGTTTGTTAAATTAAAAGCAATAACAAGATGAATAATAAAAAATAAAGAATAATATAGGGGATTAGGTCCACAAATGCATACTAATAAAAGAACATTGTCAAATAAAGGGTAGTGAAGTTGAAAAATGTTTGGGTTAATAGCATCCACCTCTCGGTTTATTTCCAACCTTAAAACGAGGATTTCAATCTTACTAGGCCGTTCTACTAATCATGCTAAGTCTAATTGCCATCACGACTTTCGACCTTAGGAAGGATAAATAACAAGTATAGTCAAGTAATTGCAGCCGCCAATCAAATACTAGCAATAATAATCAAGCATGAATTAGAAACACGTAAAACATTCACATAATCCAATTCCAACAACAAGAAATGCTAATCTACACCGTAGATAAATAGACTACTCGCTCATGTGAACAATAAAGAAAATATTTTAATGATGTAAACAATTTCATAATGACCTAATAAATGGAAATGAATTAAACAAGAGAAAAAGGAAATGGAGAATTGCCTATTGGAAAAAAAAAAAAAAAAAAGAGCAAGAAAATAGATGAACGATATCCCTATTACAAACTCGAATCAGCGATTAACCAAGTAATCTAAATGTTTATGGGAATTACAAAAGTAAAACAAAGTTTCTAACCTTAGATAGCAAAGGAAAATGACAGAATAAAGATAGGCGTTTCAGAACAGGAGCATTGGATTAAATAGAGGACAAGTAGACGAAGAGACGTGACTAAGAGGGTCCAATTTTGATAGGGGCTGCCCCACATCGCTCGAGGATGCAACTATTTGAGTTGGGCTTGCTTAATATTTTGCTTATTCGCTTCCAGTTGTAACTCTATTGGTCTGGTACTCTGGTGCCCTCAACCTCGATAGGGAACGCGGATAAACACTTTTGAACTTAAATTCCATGTTATTATTAACTTGAGGTTGACCCCAAGGAAAAGGGATTAATTCATGGAGATGGACACGGTTCTTGAGCAAACACACGAACATATAAAAAAACTACTTCCAAAGTGCTTGGAATTGCTCAAAACGTTTCCCTTTCAACTCGAACCTCAAAATCTTCATAGCACGCCATCCTAAGTTCTTTTACTCTTCATTAATAACTCCATATTGTTTGGAAATCATCCAAATGTAGGAAATTAATACAAAACCGTCTCAAAATCTAGAATTGACATTAAAGCACAACAAACACTACCAAAGCGATATTAGCTCAACAAATCATTATAAATAGCGAATAAACCATGTAAATACGAGCTAATATAAGGGAGGAAAATTATATAAATATAGGACACATCACAATTCGTACGCAAGTAATACTAACTCATCCAATTGATTATAATCACTAATCAATTCCTTTGAAAGAATTACGAAACTTGCCCTTAAGAATTGAGATAGAAATCAGAAGAAAACCCTAATTTCGCATAAGACAAATATCACTTTCTCCCTCTTTGATGATTAGAAAAATAGGAATTGCTTACAAAATGTTTAGGAACAGATTTAAGTGCTTAAATATTGTCAAGGTAAGACAAGACGCGAATTAGGAATAAATTAAATAGCCCACGAGTCTAATTAAATAACACAACCGATTATTACCAATAAAGTGTCTGACTCGACCTAGTGCCCTCAACTCACTCGATCAAGAGGCAGTGACACGACCGAGTACATCCAATCTAGTCGGTCGAGTGACCCTGGCCTGGTCGAGTACACTCCAAATTTAAGTCGAGTGACTCAGATACAAGAGGATCCTTAACCCCTTAATACAACATAAACGACAGAGACTCCTTAACCTACTAGATTGATCAACATATCCTAAAGTAGACGAGTATCACACCAGACCTAACAGACTTGAGGTCAACCACCTCGAAGGACATGCTTTTCTCCAATTTCTTCTGAAGACTTTCCGATTAAGAAAGATCAACTTGGAGCATCTGTTCCCTTAGAGACCTTAGCAAACTCAACTAGGGCATCACAACTTTGTTTCCAACGTCCTCGAGCTTGTCTAATTCGGGAGATGATTGCGGAGCAAGAGCATAAGCATGATCGCCACTTTTTTCAGTGATGCAAGAGAATGTAGTGTATCGATCATCACATGAAATTATATTCACACAACTAGGCCAGTTAGACCCCAAGTTTGAAGTAATCCTCTATAACGACGATGTATTAAAGAACACCTAGACAACCAACGATTCTAGCAGTGATATAAGTAACCTTGTACTAAGGAAAGAAACTAAGGAGCTCATAATCATAACGAACCTAATACATATCTATTCAGATTATCAGTGCCAAGAGGCAAGGACCAGCTCATCAAACGACTGACCGTTTAAGCTAAAATACCTTCTTATTCTCTTCCGCATCTAAGGTGGCAACATCATATCTCTTCTCACCCACCTGAGTCAACACCCTGCCAGCGTTGCCGAAGTTCGCCATAATACCCTTGTACTTTGAAGATCAAGTGTTAGGAGTCACCTCTACGACGTTATCAAGAATGTCGACGATAGAAGAAGTTTCCCCAGTGGCAGAAATATAGAGGAACGGACACATTCTCCTTGGCATCAGGGGGTATGGTCCGCGCCTTTTGCTTCTTGGGCAACGTCTTGTCATGACCCACAATATTCTTTGTTGCCCCATAAGCCCATGTTGCTTGGCAGGAACCATTCTCTTCATATGCTTCTTGTAAATATGAATTGGTTATCCATAAGAATAAAGATAACTTCTTTAGCTTCCTTCATTGATGAAATCTTATAGAGTTTTTAATGATTATTTGGCTTTTTAAAAGCTACAGTCTTGTCAGTGCTTGAATCCAACTTCTCCAAAGATGACTCTGACCACTCAAAATAAACAAACTCTGCAAGTTAGAATGGCAAAGTTTACTTATGAATGAAAAAAATATAATAAAATAAAATGGAACAAGAGCAAGGTAGAATTGATCCGACCCTAATGCTATTTGGAGTACAAACCTACTTATAACTCAAGTTGGGCATGGAGGAAGATTTTCTAAACTAAAGAGGATTTTAAGACTTGCTTCCTTAATGGCACATGGAATATCAAAAATACTGGCTACACTACAGCCGGTTGTTTTAAATGGCTATGTGGAACTAATGATCATAAAGATGGGCACAGTTGGTTTGGAATACCTGGGATATCCCTAAACACTCCTTTTTCCTTTAGCTACGTACTCATAAGGGCCTTAATACTATAGCTAAATTAAAGGGGATTGGGATATATGATGATGACTTATGCTCCATATCTGCAAAGGAAACTGAATCTCAAGAACATTTATTTGTAGAATGCCAATACAGTAGGATGATTATGCTGGAGATTAATAAACACACTAATCTGAATATACCTATGGCTAATAGTCTTGAATGGAGCCGAGCTAGACAAGGTACAAAGATGCAACGGGGGATCCAATACATTGTGGTGGTTGTTGCTCTGTACAACATTTGGCAACAAAGAAATAAAGGAAGGATTGATAGTGTGATTGAGAGGCCTGAACAAACAGTGAAGCGATGTCTTACATATCTAAGATATAACATCAGTAGCAAAGTGAAGTTACTTTTGAGCGAAAAAGACAAATGGTGGCTAGAAGTGATGATTTGAGGTGATGGTAGTGGTGGGCTCGTCACAAGCAACAAATGAACCACAAAAGTTGATGGAAGTCGATTGGTCATGAGGATGATGAAGGAGTGTCTGAGCATTGATGTGGAAGAAGGACCGGATATAATATGATAATGGGATGAGCTGTGTATGAAATGGGCATTCTATGCATTCTTTATTCCGGACATCTCAATCTTCTTGGGCTTTGTACATTGAACATTATTATTAATATAATTCTTCCCTTTACCAAAAAAAAGGGTCAGAGTCAACATTACTCAGCATTGCAGCTTGTCATTTATAATGACATTAGCCACAGGCTTCAAAATCGTTGGCTCTGACTTCTTATAGTTGACGACTTCGAAGAACTAGAAACCCTTTGCTCGTCTTGGGAGATTTTTTTCCGATTGATTCAGAGGCTAGCGTTTTCCCCGACAACCTTCTTATAATTATTCCCTACTCGAGGGTGGATGTCATTCCACAATTATTTGGGAATTTACCTCACGTTCTCACTTCTTATATACAACCACTTTAATTTTTGTGAGCTATACTATTACTGTGCCCAACATCTGACATAAAAGTACATCAGCCTGCGGCACGTTTTTAGCAGGTTTAACCCAATTGAGTGAGCAGAAAAGTTTGTTGACGGCTCAACACCATAAAAGAGGCATCTCGAAGCGAAAGCCACCAAGAACCCCACAACCTGAGGAACTAGCTGGCTCATGGTAAAATTATAACTCTTAAAGAAGGTCTCTATAAACTATTGGAAAGGAACTAGCTGGCTCATGGTAAAATTATAACTTTTAAAGAAGGCCTCTATAAACTATTGGAAAGAAAAACGTATGCCTAACTCTAAATGGCGCATGTGAACCGTCGTGCAATGACCTCGCAAACAATGCCATACTCGTTATGGGAAACAAATGAATAGCCTGACCCCGAAATTTTTTTTACTAAATCATACTTCCGCAGCCAAAGAAAGAATTTACGCTCATAATTCGGTCTCAAAGGCTTCACATCCTTTTTCTTATCCATGTCGACCAAAAGATGAGAACCTTAATGATCTCTGTGGGACTAGCACTTGTCAAGGAGACAGCCAGCATAGTCTTTGTAAATGAGTCAAAGACATTTGGAATAACATCATCAGACACCTCTTAGGATTAACCTCATCATAGAATGTACGTGAAGAGAGACATGAGAGAGTTTTCACGCTGGAGTCCCTTCTAGTATTAGGATCACCAAAGTCGTTGGTCTAGAAAGCCGTACCATAAAAAGAGTTAGGTGACTGACATTAAAAGGGAATCCAAGAACTTTGGTGCACATGAGAAAATAGAGAGTAAGCAAAAAGGTAAAAAATGAGGAATAAGGGGTATTTATAAGAGAGACCCTAAAACTTCCCGAGGGAGGAATATGGACCATGTGTACGTATGAGATCGAGATGTCCCATTGAACGCCATGTATTATGCACAAGACAATTGATAATTATGCGGGAGCCCAAAATACGTGATAGTTAACAAATTGACCATAATGTCTTATGGAAAAGCGCGCGTAAAAGGAATATTTGAATAATCAATTTCGATAAGAAGTGGCGAAATTTACAGAAGGGAAGTTTTCGAAACATAGATTTTTTACATTACTTCATTGACATCCCAATCGCAGGTAGATCCAGGTTGAGCTATATTCTCTCATAGATATTACAATAAAGCTCGTTCAAAAAGCAAAAAATAAAAACCTGTTATGAAAATACATCCCCACTTGCTGGTCAACACATTACACCTAGAAGGCGCTTATGTAAGAAATAGGAGACTTTGCAGATGTCGGCCTAAGGTGAGGAGACCTTCTCTCATAAGAGCCATGAGAGGTATAGATGATGATATATGACTCATGACCCAACCTGCTGGAGATGATATCTAACTTAGAAACACCATCTGAATCCATATCGTTGAAAAACCCACAAGGAGGCCAGAGTCAAAACGAGCTAGCATGGGTAACATAGCTCAAAAACTCATATTGAGAACCCTCTTCTTGATGAAGTAAGACCTCTTGTTAATCTAAAAGGTTAGGCAACAAAGATGAGGCTTCCTTGACAAGGCACACGAAAGAGAAAATTGTGTTTTGTAAATCCATAAGTTGAGGAAACTTTGTTATGGTTATCCTCTTCTTAAGATCAAGATTTTAATCCTCCCGGTAGGACGACGATAAGATAATAATGTCGTAGTCTAAACCTAGCCAGACTCTCGGAATAAACGTGTACTAATTCGACATGCGATAAACGTTTTGCATTCAAGGCGTGGTCAACCCAACGGAAGCCGACTACCCCAAATTCGGCAAAACCACACGAAAGAGGCGGAAAGAGCACAAGTACCATCATCCAGCTTTTTCACATGGAAGATACGTCAAGATCAAACAAGCAAGTACGCTACATGCAATGACACCACCTCACATGAATACAACATTTGACGGCCGTGTCGATCAACGTTAAGCGTTCACCTCCCAACAACGTCGTCATATTCCCACTAACATACAATAGAATATACCTCTGCCACTCCGACATAAAGTCTAATGACTATAAGGGTACAAACGGGAAATGAGAGTTCAATATCATCCAATAACCATGACTCAACCGACTACTCAATGCATACATGACTTAATTGAGTTAAACATGTAAAACTGTCACTAAACAAGTGAATAAGGCATGTGAGATACTATATAGCTCATACATAAATATTCTATGTCATTTCATGAGATTATAACGTAAACAAACCATAAAAACCGTTACATGTAAAGTCATGCGACGAAAGAGAACAAATAAAGGTCAGGAGGTCCCTAGCCATTCAGGCAACCGGCGTCCGGCCGGTCGTCTGGGCGACCAAGCTAAACCAAGAAAATCCAAAAATTGACACATGGGTTCCAGCCGGTCGGCTAACCGGCGGCTAGTCGGCCAGCTGGAGACCAAGGGCAATTAACGAAATATCAAACAACTAGCAGGGACCTCTCCGCCGGTCAGCCCACCGCGGCCGATCAGCCGGCTGGGACACTCGTCCAACTTCCAAAATATCAACCAACATTGAGGGGTCTCCCAGCCGGTCGGCCCACCGGAGTCCAGTCAACCGGCTGGGACACACACTCACCATCAAAGCACTAACAAACATACATGGGGTGCCCAGCCGGTCGACCGGTTGGGACCCTTCATTGCTCAAAAATCACCAATTTTTAAGCAGGGGGTACCCGGCCGGGTGGGTGGCCGGCGGCTGGCCCACCGGCTAGAGGCACTTTGCTCCACATTTCACATTCAAGTCCATTTCTAAGTATCAAAAACTCAAACTCGTTGGTATCGCCAACATAAATTCATCACCAAACATCATTCCACTTAACCCGTGGGTATCAAACCATCAACTTAAGCAATGATAGAACAATTAATCACTTATTAATAACTTTAATACATGTTTATGCAACAAGAAAAAATATTAGCATTCAAAATACCCACTTCCATCATTAAGACAAATGAAACACAATTCCATCAATTAACATGTGAGAGTCATGAATTCAAGATAATAATTAACAAAGAACTCATTTTTATCAATTATTATTACCCTAGAACACACAAGAAGCACATAAAATGCGATAACGAGTAACCCCTCTACATTAACTGTTGCTCTTCACTCTTCTAGCTCTTCCTCTATCAAGAAGTAGTCCTTCTACGGATCTTCTAAGTCTCCACCTAAAAATTAATATAAAAAGATAAGGAATTCTCATCCTTGAGAATGATGGGTAAAACGAAAACATGAGAAAGATCACAAATTTATTACCTAGAAAGGTAGAGGAGAAGAAAATGTGAAAAATGAACTAAAAACTAGATGAGTTGAGTAAGAGATGAAGAAGATATGAATGTTTGAAGTTTGAGAGGAAATTGAGGTTTAATGGTGTTTAAGGTTAATGAGAGGGATGAAGAAGATGGGTGTGGATGGTGAAAAATGAGGAGGAAATGTGAGGTTTTAGTTGGTTTAATTTGGTAGAGTAAAAAAGAAAAGGCCCAAGTCTCATATTTGGTTTACCCACTTGGAATTTCGAGTAGAGTCTGGTTACATGCTCATAACGGACTAAAATGCGAATTAATAAAATCTAATTGCTAAAATTGCGGGTGTTTACAGGAAAAATAAGATAATTCGTTCTGTTAGTTTTCTCAGGGATTTAGAAAAAACGTTTTCTCAGGTTCTCAAATCTCCAAGTTGTCTCAAAGGTTTGAGTGTATCATTCCAATGTGGATACACTAGACACTCCGTACTTTCGGAGTTATTTGTTAACCCGTCTTAATTCCAGATATGTGAATTTATCCTTTTTTTAAAAAAAACTAGGAAAAAAGTGGCCAAAACCAGAAAATTTCAGCATAAAATTAAAAAGATCAATATAAATGCAATAGGTCTCTAAAAGATCGTATGATTATTAACTAAATGAGTCAAACTAACTATAACAAAAGGAAAAAAAAAACATAAAAATAAAAATAAATTTAGCATCCCCAATCACTTATTCATGTAATTTATATCTTAATGTGGGGAAAAAATAGTTCATATATTATATAATAAAATTGAATGAAAGTAAATCTAAATATTTGCATGACTAAAATTAGACCTGGCAAACAAGTCACTCGATTCGGTTTTGGATCGGGTTAAATCGACTCGATGTAAATCAGGTTGAGTTAGTTCTGGTTTCAGTTCGATTTCGATCGTGTTTATTTCAGTCAGCCACTTTTATCGATATGTGATATTTCGAGTCGGGTATGGTTCGGGTGAGTCAATTTCAGTTCAATTCGGGTTCGGGTCATAATTTGTTTGAGTAAATGTTAAAATAAATTAGTCTAAATGTATGTTACATGCCAATTTTTTTGTTAGAATAATTTGTGAAATTTATAAAATAATATAATTTGATTCATGGTAAAAAAAAATCTTTAAAATATCAAACTGATATCATTAGCTTTTTGATTACTTTTGTATTTTCAATTATTTTCTCAAATGAAAATGTAATTAAAGATAAGAAATATAAAAAAAATTGTTTTCTATTTAAAATGTATAAGTGTAATACACTGGAAAGTAGCTTCTATATATACCGTGCATTGCACGGGGTCTATACTAGTATAAATAATAAATAAAGAACACAAATTTTCCTGTAAGACCGTCGCATGGTGCGACCAATTAACAGTGACCACTTTTTGACAATTAGTGACTATTTTTAGATAAATAGTGACCATCTTTTATGACTAAAAAATTACTTTTATTTTCAAGGTAGTCATTATTTACCAAAAAGTGGTCACTATTGATCACAAAGTGGTCACATTTTGCAAAAAAAAAAAAAGCACGGAATGAGACCGTCGCACAGAAGATTTAGTGAAGAAAGAATAATTGAAAAACATAAACTATGAGTTTATTTATGAGAAAATAAATACTTTTGTCTCAGGTTAATCAGTTCGGCTCTTATCGTTTCAGTTATATTCAAGTTCGGGTATCAATCGGTTATTAATTTCAATTCAATTTCGATTAGATTTGGATTGAGTCGAATTTGGGGTAGTATTCAGGTTACCAATATGGAATGTTCAATCGATTATCAATTTAAATGTTTTCGATTTGTTTTTCTATTTCTGTTTTATTTTGACATGTGTAACTAAAACCAGAGAGGTAGGGCATCGTAGAAGAATAATTTAAGGAAATACGCAAGCTACGTTGTCAAATAATGATACGATATTAGTTGGGGGATTCTTAGTAAATGTATGATTGTGTTAGGGTGTCCATATGACACCAATTAAACCCATCTGAGTGCCATTCCACCAAATGAATAAAATAATAAAAGGGGTTTGTCTCCATCTGCTATTATTATGGTTTGGTAAGCATGGGGCGGATTTGGCTTCTTGAATAAGTTGTTATTATAAGTTGTCATTGTAATAAGGCTTCTCATAGAAACCACTTTGTACTCCTTTCCCTTTTTCCTACCTAGTACACATTACACATACCTTTACTTTGGTTATGTTCAATTCTTTAGTGAAACTTGAATGTCCTGTCCTAGCATTTTTGGGATTTTTTTTTATTTAGGTTGAGTAATTTTAGTGTATGTTTTGTTTTGTTAGGATTGGCGTTTTATCTTGTTAGTATTATATATTTTATTTTCATTCATTTATCTTCATTTTTTTTATAAAAGTGCATTTACGTCCACCTGATCTATCTAGACACAAATTCTTATTTGTGACGGGGCGACACGTCGTAAGTTTAAGACGGGTGAAGCCCTCCTCACAAAGAACAAGTGGAGGGACAACTAGGGTGCAAATGGAGCCCCCCGTTTGCCCTACCTCTTGCTTTTTGTGAAGGAGCTATTTTTGGAATAAGTGGATTGGATTGGGGAAACTATTTTTCTTTGCATCTAATCGATGACTTATGAGATAGTTAAGCCTTGTATGGCAGCATTAGTAGGCTGGTTAATGTTGCATGACTATCTATTGACTAATACTCCTTCCACTTTTGACTTATATAACCTACCATTTGAAGGAAAATGATAATATGAGTACATTTTTGTTAAAATCACAATAATAAAGGCTAAATTTAAGGACATTTTACTATTCACTATCGCACAAACATTAATGACATTAGTAATTTGGTAGTATCATTATATCTTCCCTTTCAATATTTCTCCATAAAATGATAAAGTCCATTTATAACTATTATGACTTAAAAAAACAATTCATTGATTCGGATGATTTTTGCTAATACAGAAGAAAAATTCAACGTAATAAACTTAATGTAGTTACGCAAGTTGGTTGCATACTTCACTCCAAAACATCTCAAATAATAAGAAGGGGATAATAACAAAGGAAAAGTGGATAAATTGGTGAAGCTAACTCTGGGACTGGATATGATTCAATAATATTTTCTTTTGGTGATTATAAATATGAATAAGATGATGTCTACGAGTACATAACTACACACCATGATTTTATTTTCAGTATATGTCATTGTCACGCCTTGCCCCCCGTCTTGTTTCATGCATGCTTTGGGCCCATTTCATACCACTCTCTATCAGACCATGAGTTCTAAGTTTCTAGCTCTAGTGCGCTTAACGACTTAAGTAGATCATTAAATGAAAAACTCTTGTGTTTTCCGTAAATACTGTCCTCTTTACACCTTAAAGAGAAGAATAAATAAGGCATATTATACTCCTTAAGGTATAAGGAGTACGGTCTCTCCGCACGTTAAAAGAATTTTTCATCATTAAATATTGTTAGGGAAATTAAGACAAGTTTTCCATGCGTAACAGAAATAATCAATCAATACGAAAACCGTAAAAATAAAGAACGATAAGAATTAATAAGATGAGATAATATTCGCACTATTACATACTACCCCGTAAAAATAAGGTTACGTCCGCGGAACAAAATCACACCTAATGAAATAAATGAGGGAATCGCTCCTTCATGGCCTCCTCGGCCTCCCAAGTTGCTTCTTTCATATTGTGACTTGTCCAAAGCACTTTAACAAAAACGGTCTCTTTGTTCCTAGTCTTCCTAACCTTACGGTCTAGGATCTTTATTGCTACTTAGCTTCGTCATAAGATAGTGAGTCATGCAATTGTACCGTCTCCGCTTGATTGATACGTGACGGGTCACTCACATATTTCCCTAATTGTAACACGTGAAACATATTGTAGACCTTGTGAAATGTCGGAGGAGTCAATCGATATGCTACATACTTGCCCGACCATATCCAATATCTTATATGGTCCAATGAACTTTTGGCTCAACTTGCCACCTCTTTCCAAACCTCATTACACCCCTCATTAGTGAAACCTTCACTTACACCTTATCTCTCGACAAACTTAACGTCTCGACGCCCAACTACGCATAGCTCTTTGCCTATCTTGTGTCGCTCTCATTTTTGTCTAATAACTTGAACTTGTTCAATTATATTTTAGATAATTTGCGGTCCCAACACCAAATCTTCCTCCCCATCGTCCCAGCATACTAGACTTAGCTTCTAAACGTCCTCCCGTAGAGAGCCTCAAATAGCGTCATGCCAATACTTGCGACATGGTAACTATTGTTGTAAGAAGAATCAATCAAATACAACTTATCTTCCCACGACTCTCCAAACTCCATTACAGATGCCCTTATGTAGATACCTGTATCCGTCGATACATGCATTTATAAGATCCTGTCAAACACCCGATGATGATATCCCGACATGTATTTCTCGTTTGGCATTGTCATTATTTGGAGTTCGTTTTACGATGTAGAATGAGCGTCGTCAATGGATTTTATTAATTTTAAATGAAATTTAAATTTAATGTTTGTCTTAAATGAATTCATTTTTAATTTATTATAAAAATTAGGTTTTTTGCCTCAAATTTATTTTATTGAAAATAAAATAAATATTTATTAAACCTGACTTGAAAAGTCGAATTTGAACTCTTTATCGTCTCATTTCTTTTTTAAAATGATGTTTTAAAAAAGTGATTTGTAACTCGATTTTACAACGATCTTTTGAGCTCGTTTTAGAACCGATTCGGGCCCGATTTTCGATGCAATCTCGACCAAAATCCCCCTCTCACAACCCTGGGTTCAAACCCCCTCACCAACATTTCCCAACACCCATTTTCGATCCCCAAATAGCGACCAAAACGACCCAAACAAGCAACCCTCTCCCCTGTTTTACACGGCCCAAACCACCACCAAAACAAGCTCAAATCGAACCATTTTTTACTACTCATTAACCCTAACCCATACCCTACTATCCTACTCAACTATTTGTGCCTTACCCACCAAGAAACCCCTTCTAAAACCCTACAACCGAGCAACAGTGGCAGCTCTACCCAAAACTGATACTTCCTCTCTTAACCCTACTTTAACCCTCTCAAACACCTATATATAAACACTCCCTCACCTCCATTAACAACCCTTAGCATCTTCATACAATATATCTACAATAACCAGCCAAAACAAACCCTAAAACTACCTTAAATCGTCGCATAAAACAGATAGGCCATTTCTGTTTTGTGCACAAACAGTGCACTTTACAGCCATTTTTCTCCTAGTTCTAAGATCCAATCATAAAAAACGATAGTACTTTTAATAACCTCTTTTTGTCCTCTTTCCAATCGATTTTTCGTAGAGAAACGAAGAACCTACAAGCTTTTAAAAATCGTTGCTGACTACTCCAAAAAAACGGGTTTATTGAAATTGTTTTCGTCGATGACGGCCCCTCGTGACACATCTACTATCGATTACGACACAATACTTTGTCAACGATACATTTATGTTAATGGTGCATGAAATTCCCCTCCTTCTCCCTTTCTTTATTCGTATTTTACTATCTATTTTCTAGTTTCGTTTGTTTTATTATTAACTTCGTCTAACATCGTCTGACATTAAAACTAACTATGAAACTTATGACTATGATAGTATGAGTATGAGTATGAGTTAAAGTATCCTTTTCAACGTCCGCGTAGACTCGAGTTTTAAAGGCTTAAAATTCGTCGGAAGTGATCGCTGGCCTCGCTTATTTACATATCCTTACGATCAAAAGAGAGTAATTTATTACTTGAGTTTAACTCAAGTCGCAAGTCAGTTTTCCTCTTCATGTATTTTGTCCCACGTCACGTTTCTTTTATTATTGTAAGAAATGGTCGTCTCAAATCGTTAGTCTAATTTAAACACCTACAAATTTTAGTTAAGTTAAGCTCATACTTCTCTTCCACTCAATTCCAAATGGTACTTGCTTTTTCACGTTTGCCAACGCGAGTTTTATAACGTAAATATCTTTAACTGCCAGCTTATAAGAAATATAAAAGTCGAATATTTTTAATGTACTTTTAGAGACGAATAAAATACGATCCTACATGAATAGATTTTATCTTATATATTAAGAGGATCTCATTTAAGACGAGTATTATCCATCTAAATCTTAAGGCAAGTTAAATACATGACAAAGTTACGATTTTCACAAAATCTCTTGCGCGACCGTCTCATGTACGACTAGTAGAGAATTGACCATATTTTCATATTAAGTGAAAAATCGCGTAGGATAATTACTATTGTAGTGTAAACTCATAGGGAATGCAATAATGGAATCCTGAGTTCTGACTGTCCTTAAAATTAGTAAATGATTTAATCAAATTCTGAAACTTTGCAGGAATGATCTTAAGAGTGTTAGGAAGGAATGTTTATAGTTTCAAGAATTATAGGATTGATTTTCTATTTTTTATGAAAATGAATACTCAAACTGACAGTACTTGGGGCTATTTGAGACAGACTGAAATAAACATGTAATGGACAAGGATATAACTATGTTATTGACTCCCACAGCTCAACACAGGAAGACAACTAAATAGTTTAACAAGTTTAAGCCTTAAACCCACAAATAATCACAGGATAGGAGGATTAGACTTAACAACACAACTAATACAGCTGACAGAGAATGCACATAACTAAACTAGAGATGCTAACAGGTTCTAATCTATTAAACACAGCTTGAGCACAGGTTAATAACTAGGCCTGGTTCAAACTACAGACAATTCACAAGTTTGAGAGGTTTAGAATTGATTCCTAAAGGTTTTTGTTTTCATTCAAGCTTAATCTCCCTAAGTTACATTCAAACAGCATGTTATATAGGCATTACAAAAGGTTGTGGACCTTAGGATGTAAATCTCATCCAAGGGCCAATAATAACTTACAACTACTAACTTAACTACTTGCAAAAGTCTCCTAATTAGGACGAGCTTAACAGCTCTCAAGGACATACAATAAAGCAGAAAAGAAACAGACTGATCAAAATTAGGAAAAGTGATTTTGTAGTTTTCCTGAAATGGAAAATCTTCAGTTTGTTCATATCTGATTGCCTAGTTGCTTTGCTTGTTCTTGGGAGTCATTAAGGCTTTATTTGTGATCATATAAGCCTCCCTCAACAAGTTGATAACTATCTAAACAAAAGAAGAGTCTCAACTGGATTTAAATTGGACAATTCACCCTGTTGGACTCTTTCTGGACTTGAACTTGAATGGCATTTTTCATGGACTTGTGCTGGACCTTTGGAAAACTTATCCTAGACAATTTGTAGTTCATAGGGTGGCCTTGACAATGGGTCATGGTGGGGGCTGGTGGCTTGACCTGGTGTACCTCTTAGCAGGTTGAAAGATGACTGGTGCAGACTGAGCATCATTCTGTTGGACTGTGTGTTTTGGACACTGGCATGAGATAGGGCTTGGTCAGTGGTCTAACTAGGCTTGGCTTGGCCTTGGCTTGTGTTGTCCTAACCTTGGCTTAACTTGGCTTGGTCATGGCTAGTCATGGCTTGGCTTGTGGCTCTTGTGACTCGAGCTATGACTTGTCTGTCTTGCCTTGGCTGGATCATGGCCTGACAATGAGGACCCTCTGGGTTAGCTCATGCTGCAACTATTTACCCAAAAGTAGTCACTATTAACCAAAAAGTAGTCACATTTTGCAAAAATACACGGGATAAAACCGTCGCACAAGATAATTACCGTACGACTTTTATTAAAATCGAAACACAATGTCACCTAAGGATTCGATGGTGTGAGCTCAAGTGAAGAGGAGGAAAGTGAAGAGGAGGACGCTAATATGGAAATAGATTATTAAAAAAACTGTAATATGTAATTTACTTTTAAATTATCTTAACTTGTATTTGAAGATATATTTTTTTTATCAATATCATCTATAAAAATAATAATAACAACAACAACAACAACAATAATAGTAATTATAAATTATTATTATTATTATTATTTAATTATAAACGACCATTTATATTAAGATCAGCAACAAGTTTACAAAAAATTAGTGGGCATCTGAGATACTATCTGGCTCCCCACTCTCTTAGCAATAGCAAAGTTAAGTCTAGTAAATATGTGAATAGCGGCACGCGCTTCGACATCCGGCTATTATTGCTATTATTATTATTTTTTCGCAAGAATTCAAACCTTTCCATTGAAAGAAAAACGAATTCATACAAGGATAGGCCACTACATAAACAACCAACAAGTCTAGCTATCCAAGGAGTCAATCACATCTTTAGATAGTATGCCTCTCATCCAAGCATACAATCAAAGACAATAATATACTTAAGTTTAGGAAGGAGCATATCCACAGAGCATTTGACACCTTTGAAAATACGAACGTTCCTTTCTTGCCAGATGAAGTCGATAAGGCTATTAAAGGCACAACGAGCCCAGACCTTTCTCCAACTCTTCCCTCTATTCAATCTAATTTTGATAAGTTCATGCTTTAAACTTAGAATTTGCCTATGAACATTCTAACACCTAGGATTCTTCTAGCAAGATCAGTAGAAAAAGAAAAGTTCAAAAATAGGTGGTGTACAATCTCCAGTTGTCTCTCACAAATTACACACTTATTCACAAGAACAATACCTCTTCTAACAAGGTTGTTAATGGTGGGAAGGCAGTTCTAGGCAACTAAAACAGTCACAAACCTGAGTCTCGCCATTATGGGAGAGTCACAGGTAGCCTTTGCTCGGGTCAGTGTAGGGCATTCCCCTCTGAAAAGCCTGTAAACTGGTAGAGTATTCAGTCTCCTATGGTGAGTGTTATCCACAAAGAATTTCTCAGTATTCCCTCTGTTTCCTGTCAGTTGCAAGAATTAATTCCTTATGCCAAGGAATTTTTTTACACCCAATATAGTCACTCCCCTTTACCATTAAATCCCAGCAATTAGCCTGGTGGATTAAGTAAGCATGACACCATCAAAGCCAGATAGAGCTTTGTTGTACCTGAAGTAATTTCCACAGACATTTGGTAACTAGAGTTTTGTTCGAACTCGGGATTTCCCTGATATCAAAACCTTCCTCTATCCTAGCTCTACACATTTGAGACCAGCTCATGAAACTATGTCTTCTTTTCTCATCCTTATACCCCCACAAAAATTGTCTGCAGATTTGCTTAATCTTTGCAATGATATCTTTTGGTAAAAAGAGACAGTAGCACAAAAAACTTTCCACTCCAAATATCACAGAGTTCAAGAGTTGAACCTTACTAGATTAGGAGAGAGTTTGGGATGTCCAGTGATCAACATGACCCCTTATCTTTCCTAGCAGCCCATGGTACATATCTGCTGTCAGCCGAGAAGAGTGCAAAGGAGTTCCAAGATATTTAAAGGGAAAATTCCCCTCTACATAGCCAGTATTCCTCAGAATTATATCATTTACCTCAGGAGAGACCCCTTCAAGATAGATATTAGTCTTACTATCACTAGGAAGTAGCCCATACCAGTTACCAAAAATCCTAAGAGACTCTTTCATAGCCAAAACAGAAGGTGAGTGAGACATATTTAAACACATTTTGGATGATAGCTGAACCCATTACATAAAGAAAGGGACCTAAGCTTCCTAGATAGGCATTCCATACAAAGAACAAAAAGCAAAGGAGATAATGGGTCTCCCTGCCTAAGACCTTTTTTCCCTTCAAAATAGCCAACTGAGACACCATTAATATTCAAAGAGTATCTAGGTGTGGATATACAAGTCAAGATCCAAGATATAAATTGAGTGGGAAACCTAGAACAAGAAGAATTTGGGCTAAAAAGAATTAATCGATAGAATCAAAGCTTTCTTAAAATCAACTTTGATCATACATCCAAGATATAATGGTAGAAGTTATTGAAGCATTCTTCAACCCAGAAGTTCAAGCATAAGTTATTAAAGCATTAATAGTAGCATAAGGTTTAGGATCTGTAATACTTACAATTGAAGGTTGAGAAGAGAGCGCAGATTGTTGTGTTTTCGGTGGTCGGCCCCGACGAGCCATGATCCGACAAGAAGAGGACATAATAACAAGAAGATCGCTTCAACTACAGAGAGCCTCCCTAAACCAGATTACTTTAGCCAAAAAGATTCATTTAGTTCGGGAAAGTTAAGTTCATATAAGTTAAGTAAAAATAAGTAAAGTTCAACAAATATAAGTTAAGTTAAGTTCACCAAAAATAAGTTCAGAAAAATTAAGCAAAAATAAGTTAAGTTAAGCAAATATAAGCTAAGTTAAGTTCAACAATGTTACGGCAAATAACGTTAAGTTCAGCAAATATAAGTTAAGTTCAGAAAATATCAACAAAAATAAGTTAAGTTCAGCAAAAATAAATCCAAAAGAACAAAAATTTATTGATCCATCTTCATAATTACAATACAAATTTTTCACGTTATCAAGACAATATTGGACATTTACTACTTTTCCTTATTAAATTTAGAAATAAGGTAATAATTATTGGATAAATTTAGCACTATTAGGTCATATTCTTTTGGACTTATTTTTGCTTAATTTAAGTTATGTTCAGCAAATATAAGTTAAGTTCATAAAACGTTAATAAAAAATAAGTTAAGTTCAACAAAAATAAGGTTTTGTTCTTTTGGACTGAAATTATCTAAACTGAACTAAACTAAACGTACTTAATGGAGTTGAACTGAACTAATCTGATCTGATCTGAACTGAACTGAACTGAAATAATAATAATAAGATAATAATTCTAATAATTATAACATGCGTGAAACTTTCATTAAAATAAAATATAATAAAAAGTTTACATGAAGTTGGTGGGGAGGTGGGAGACAATGTGGGCTCCCACCCCCTTAGCTACAGTAAAGCTAAGTTTAGAAAAAATATAAGCGGCCATCCGAGCCCAACATCCTGAGATACCGAGAATTTCTGGATCCGCTTGAGCAAGTCAATAGCATCCGAGCCCAGCTCCCTAAGCGAAGAGGAAGAGAAGGGTAGGAAACCATAGCCAGCATGCAGCTGCGCATAAATCCTCATACTTAGCACATTTGCGTTGAGCCGCATTCGCGATAACCCGTCCCGGCACAAAATCAGACATCCCAGTCTGAGTCAAGGGGGAAGATTCAGTCAAATCAACACACACATCACGCCCTCTGTCCCAGGAATAAAGTAGCAAATCCGCAGGACGAAGAGATCTGACATGCCCGTCAACCAAACCGAGAATAATCTATTAATATAATCTAATAATAATCTAATAAGATATATAAAAATAAAATAGTAATAATAAATATAACAATAATAATAATAAAATATTAATATAAATGATAACATTATTAATAATAATATAATAAAGTAATAAATATATTAAAAATAGTAAATAAAAAATAAATAAAATAAGTATAATATAATAATATAATATTATTAATAATAATACGGAGCAATAATTAATATAATTAATATAATTAATATTATAATAAAATTAAGCATTAGTAATAATATTATATTAATATAATAATAATAATAATAATAATAATAATTGATAAGTGAATATTTGTATGATTTTATCCCCTCATTTTAGCTCGATTTGATATGGTTTATCCACTTTAAGAAGTGATTTTGTGAGCTAATCTCTCCTTTGCAGTATTTCTCGTGCTTTAATGTCATTTGTAGGAATTTAGTCGTTTCTACTTCAAATCTCGTCATTTGAAGGAAATGTGAGCAAGGAGAAGCTAAGAAGGACGATTACGCGAGGTTAAGATGACATGTTATAAAGATCTAGAGGTTCCGAGTCAAAGGGAACAAGTTTCAAGTCATTCCGAGCTCATATGCACAAGTTGCGACGGTTTTGCTATTCGTCGACGAAAGTCGTCTCAAACCTCATGCTCCAACTCTTAACCCTTGGGGACATGATCAGGCCCAAGTAGGGGAGGAAATGAGGCCCAAGAGGTGTTATTTAGGTCCCCGTTCGAATCTAAAGTCAATGGAGTCAAGGTAGATCAAGTCACGTACCAAGGGAAGATCAAAAGATAGTCAATTGACCAAGAGTGCAACATCCCCGATCGGATTACCACTTCCCCGATCGGGGAAGTTTGCTGACGTACGCATCTTCACGTTATCACCCTCTCTTTAAATGCAAGGCTTAATGGCTTGTTTAATGGGCATGAATCCGGACGCATTTTGGCAGCATCTCAACCCTATAAATAGCCTAGCCTCCACACAACTAAGATGTACACAAAAACACTTCTCTTCTCTCTTTAGTTTAGTTTCTCTCCTTTCTCTCATCTTTCTTAGTCTAGTTTAGTTTTAGTTTTCTTTAGTTTAGTTTAGTTTAGTTCTAAGTTTGTATGGTTCTACTTGTAATTGGAACTCAAGTTTTTGGGTTTGTATTTCCTATTCAAGTTCTTGTTCCATTTCAATCTTTGCTCATCCTTTTCGGTAATCCTTGTTCTTGCTTTTACATTATAGTTTCATTTTCTTTTAGTATTTCCTTTATCATGTTTACCATTCTTAGTTTTATAATCTTAGTTTCCCTTTCATTGTTAATCATGCATAAGTAGTCACCTTTCTAGGGTGTAGGGTAGCCATGTTAGATTGATTAAAAGACGATATTGGATAAAGAAATTGTGCCTTTAAAACGTTGTGTCTATGCATGTTTGGATTGTAATGATAGTTGACGATTTTTGGCCATAATCATTGACTAGTATGGAATTCTTTTCCAAGGTAGACATACGAGAATTGAATAGACAAAGCATGACATGGTAGATTAAGACCTAGTAAATCGCATAAAAAGCCTGCTAGACCATCTGATCTATGATTGTAATGAACACATCATTCTTACGAACTCACAATGAATTATTTGCATATCCTAAATCCAATGTCATCAATATGTTAATCTACATGTGTGAACCTACTTCCCTAGATCCTTTTCTATATTGATTCATTAATTATTGTTTTAGTTTTCTAGCATTAGTAATAACCATTGTGACAATCATACAAGTTGAAATTCTAATCATATCTTTTCACAAGTATCTCCCGTCTCCCCGAGATCGACCCCTTACTTCCCTAACTGCATTTATTTGTTGTTAGCCTAGCCAAGGGTTATTTATCTTTGATTAGGGTACGCGACAACCCGATCAAATTTTGGCGCCGTTGCCGGGGAGCACGGTTTTGTTTATTTGTGATTAGTAGAGTTTTACCTTGTCTTTTTCTTTTTTTCTTTTGTCTCAAGGAACACTTGTTCCTTTCAATTTTTCTCACCTTTTCCTTGTAGTGTAGTGACTCTTTTCAGATAATAGGAATATTTTCTTTCAAAGGGATTGCTTTATTTTCTCTCAATGACTATCTATTTCCGACCTCCACAATGTGAGAATGAGTCTTTCCATGAATACCTCGACCGATTTTATAGCTATTCTAACCATATTATCTCTCTTGGGTATACCCTTGATGAGACCTATATGAGGAATATCGTGATTCATGGAATGCTCATTAAGTGTCGTAGCCTGGCTATGCAATTGAGTGCTGGAAGTTTTTATCAAAAGAGAGGAAAGGAACTTTGGATTTTCTTGGACTTTATGGCATCCCAATCTCGGGATGAAACGCACCGGCGGTTGGGAATCCAAGAGCAAATCAATGAAATCAGGGCTCAACTTCAAATACTCAAAGGGCAAAAGGAAGAACCCACGTTTAAAAATGTAAGCCAATCAATTTTCCTTATGCTTTTTCACCCCCATGTGAGTCTATTTTCTCCTGTGCTTTTTCAGCCCCCTCATGTGAGTCTAATTCTCCCCAATCATATGAATTAATAGATGACGATGATGATGGTCCAACCTTTTCTATTGAAAGTCACTCTAGTGTCGTTCCATTTGACAATTTTGAGACCCCCATTATTGATATTGACCATATGGTAGTCGAGACTTTAGACAAGGATGTTGTTAAGCCCATTTGTGACTCCCATGGAGAGTCGTTGATCGAGTCATCAGATTTCTTTGAAAATCCCTTCGCTAAGGATATTCCAGATTTATTTGAAAATGATACTGGGTTTTGTGAACCTAGCCTTGAAATTAAGTGGGATCAACCACCCATTTTTGATTCCCAATCCTTTGATTCACCCTACCCCCAATTAGAGTCCACTAATGATATTTTGGGAACTAATTGTTTGTTCCATGATCTTAAACATTTCACTCCATCTCTCACTGACGAGTGGAGCAGTTCAGTGGTCATCTATGAAGTTTGTCATGCGCACAATGATAAGATATATCAATTCTTACCTTCAATATTTTATGCCTATATCTTGTCAATTGCTTACATATGTTTTTGTATTGCTCATGCGCAGGTATATGATCTACTTCTAAGGGCATTGACATGCTTTTTAAGGCATAAAGAATGATTTTCATTAATAAAGAATCTAGCAAGACATTTAAATAAAGCTTCGCGGGAGGCAACCCTTGTTTTATTATATTTTTGTTATAAAATAAATTATTTTTGTTGACAATTTAATAATGTTAATTTTTAATAATTCATTTGGTTTTGGTTCTAATAGCTTTGACAATAAGACAATAATTTTATCTAGTATTGTAGTAGCTTGTTCATCACAGGTACTTTGGTGCTTGGGTTGTACTTTGCCCCCGTTTTCAAGCTAGCTTGGGGGAGCTGCTGCACGGTTGTATGTTTTCTTTTCTTTATTTACCATTTTGTTGAGTCGTCTCCCATTCCTTTGTTGGTTATGTTGTCCTTTTTTGTGTTTTCTGCGCTTAAACCTGTTTCGCACATTGAGGACAATGTGTTATTCTAGCTTGGGGGAGGGATTTAGTTTGTGTCGTTGTTTATTTAGTCTAGTTGTTTATTGAATTTGAAAAATCCAAAAAAATCCAAAAAAATCAAAAAAATTAAAAAATTTAATAAAAGTTGTGTGTTTTGTCCACCCAATTGTGTTGTGCATAATGTCATTCCTCAATGCATTTCCCTTATTGTAGCTTTTTAGCCAATGTTTCACGCTTTTGACGGGATTTTGCATACATGGGGATGTCTTGTACACAGTGGGTGAGGGATTGATTTTAGACTTATTAGGCTTGATCTTGACTTTGGCAAACTACATATACGGTAAGGTAGAGCCTCCAGTGATCGGTACATCTATACCCGATCCCAATTAGGTGTGTGAAGTTTCTCCTTATGATTTGCGTCACATCAAAAACGCATAAGTATGGTTCTCATTTCATTTCTATAAGCATTGCATTCATGATTCACTAAGATTTGAAGCCTTTTTCACTTTGAATTACCCCTCAAAATTAGCCCCTTCATACAAATGTTTCACAAAATAATAGCTACATACAAAAACTGCCTACCTTTTGAGCTAGTAGCTAGACTATGGTGTATGGGTGCTCTTTTGAGAAGATTTTGTTCCTTAATGACAAAGTGAATTTGGAGAACGAAAAATATTCAAGAAGTGATGTTCAAAAGAAAAGAAAAGAAAACAAAGAAATTGAAAAATTGAAAAAAATCGGAAAATTGAAAAAGAAAAGAAAAAAATAATAAGAGAAGAAGTTGTGAGTATCTCCT
This sequence comes from Heliosperma pusillum, assembly GCA_022085475.1. Classification (NCBI taxonomy): domain Eukaryota; kingdom Viridiplantae; phylum Streptophyta; class Magnoliopsida; order Caryophyllales; family Caryophyllaceae; genus Heliosperma; species Heliosperma pusillum. The sequence continues at coordinate 25,792 of JAIUZE010009881.1, read as the reverse complement.
CAAAATGTCAAATCAATAGAAGGAGTTTACCCTTGTGTTTCGAGTGTAATAAGCCAAATTGTTGCTTCTGGCTTCGTTATTTGTCTTTTGGGAATTAACCGAAAGTTTGGATTGAGTATTCATTTATCATTGGTCAGTTGCTAGCTCATTCTAACCTTCACATGACCATAACTATTTGTCCACCTTTCGCCCATTTCCCAAAGCCTTCTTCTTATTTTTCGGCTTCTTTTCTATGTGCATTGTGATCTTTGACTTGTGTTTTGAAATGTTTACCATATTAGATTGCGGGCGCATTCTCATGAGTCGTAGATAGGAGAGTGCCACTCAAATATAAAATAATATTTCCTTGATTTATATAAAAATTTGAGTGTTGAGTGCACCGTGAGAGTCCATTGTCAAAAGATCATGCAAGAGCCGAAAAAGTCTATTTGATGTTCCTTATGCTGCGCCGTTATGTAAATCTCAACCATGTTTTGCATTTTCCCTATGCCCACGTTGTTTCGGGATGTATTTCATTGTGCTCTATAAGCTACTTGATGGGATTTGCATTTGGTTGGATTGATTGTTGCTCGTCGCCCTTGTCCTTGTCATGTTTGTTATTGTATGCTTGCTTGAGGACAAGCAAGGGTTTAGCTTGGGGGAGTTTGATAAGTGAATATTTGTATGATTTTATCCCCTCATTTTAGCTCGATTTGATATGGTTTATCCACTTTAAGAAGTGATTTTGTGAGCTAATCTCTCCTTTGCAGTATTTCTCGTGCTTTAATGTCATTTGTAGGAATTTAGTCGTTTCTACTTCAAATCTCGTCATTTGAAGGAAATATGAGCAAGGAGAAGCTAAGAAGGACGATTACGCGAGGTTAAGATGGCATGCTATAAAGATCTAGAGGTTCCGAGTCAAAGGGAACAAGTTTCAAGTCATTCCGAGCTCATATGCACAAGTTGCGACGGTTTTGCTATTCGTCGACGAAAGTCGTCTCAAACCTCATGCTCCAACTCTTAACCCTTGGGGACATGATCAGGCCCAAATAGGGGAGGAAATGAGGCCCAAGAGGTGTTATTTAGGTCCCCGTTCGAATCTAAAGTCAATGGAGTCAAGGTAGATCAAGTCACGTACCAAGGGAAGATCAAACGATAGTCAATTGACCAAGAGTGCAACATCCCCGATCGGATTACCACTTCCCCGATCGGGGAAGTTTGCTGACGTACGCATCTTCACGTCATCACCCTCTCTTTAAATGCAAGGCTTAATGGCTTGTTTAATGGGCATGAATCCGGACGCATTTTGACAGCCTCTCAACCCTATAAATAGCCTAGCCTCCACACAACTAAGATGTACACAAAAACACTTCTCTTCTCTCTTTAGTTTAGTTTCTCTCCTTTCTCTCATCTTTCTTAGTTTAGTTTAGTTTTAGTTTTCTCTAGTTTAGTTTAGTTTAGTTCTAAGTTTGTATGGTTCTACTTGTAATTGGAACTCAAGTTTTCGGGTTTGTATTTCCTATTCAAGTTCTTGTTCCATTTCAATCTTTGCTCATCCTTTTCGGTAATCCTTGTTCTTGCTTTTACATTATAGTTTCATTTTCTTTTAGTATTTCCTTTATCATGTTTACCATTCTTAGTTTTATAATCTTAGTTTCCCTTTCATTGTTAATCATGCATAAGTAGTCACCTTTCTAGGGTGTAGGGTAGCCATGTTAGATTGATTAAAAGACGATAATTGGATAAAGAAATTGTGCCTTTAAAACGTTGTGTCTATGCATGTTTGGATTGTAATGATAGTTGACGATTTTTGGCCATAATCATTGACTAGTATGAAATTCTTTTCCAAGGTATACATACGAGAATTGAATAGACAAAGCATGACATGGTAGATTAAGACCTAGTAAATCGCATAAAAAGCCTGCTAGACCATCTGATCTATGATTGTAATGAACACATCATTCTTACGAACTCACAATGAATTATTTGCATATCCTAAATCCAATGTCATCAATATGTTAATCTACATGTGTGAACCTACTTCCCTAGATCCTTTTCTATATTGATTCATTAATTATTGTTTTAGTTTTCTAGCATTAGTAATAACCATTGTGACAATCATACAAGTTGAAATTCTAATCATATCTTTTCACAAGTATCTCCCGTCTCCCCGAGATCGACCCCTTACTTCCCTAACTGCATTTATTTGTTGTTAGCCTAGTCTGGGTTATTTATCTTTGATTAGGGTACGCGACAACCCGATCAATAATAATAATAAAAATAATAACATAAATTTTAACATTATTAGTAATAATATAATATAGTAATAAATATATTAACATAAGTAACTAAAAAATAAATAAGATAAGTATAATATAATAATATAAGTAATATAGGTAATATAAATAGTAATAAAAATAAATATGATTACTATTAATAATAATAATAATAATAATAGGAATAATAATAATAAGTTAAGTTCCGCAAATATAACTAAAGTTAAGTTAAGCAAAAATAAGTTGTGTTATTCTCCTACTTCTCCTTCACTCAACTCCAAATGGTACTTGCTTTTTTTTTCTTTACTTTTGTCAACGCGAGTTTTACAACGTAAATATCTTTAATTACTAGTTTGTAAAAATTATAAAAGTTTCTATTTTTAATGTGCTTATTGAGTTATAGAGACGATTAAAACAAGATCTCACATTAATATATGTTATTTTATATTTTGAGAGGATCTCATTTAATACGGGCATTATCAATCTTAAGCTTAAAGCAAGTTAAATACATACCAAAGTTACGATTTTCACAATATTGGCGTGACCATCTCATGTACGATCAGTAGAGAACTGGCCATATTTTCATAAATATTGACCAATAGCGTAGGATAATTATCATTTCCCCAAAAGTAGTCACTATTAAACAAAAAGTGATCACATTTTGCAAAAATACATGAGATAAGACCGTCGCACAAGATAATTATTGTACAACTTTTATTAAAATCGAAACACAATGTCACTGAAGAATTCGATGGTGTAAGCTCAAATGAAGATGAGGAAAGTGAAGAGGAGGAGGATAATATGGAAATAGATTATTAAAAAAATTGTAAAATGTAATTTACTTTTTAATTATCTTAACATGTATCTCAAGCTATATTTTTTTTGTCAATATCATCTACAATAATAATAATTATAATAATAATAATGAGCTTATGAACTTAGTCGCGAGGATTGAGGACCCGCAATGCGAGTTGCTTCTGCTTCGAGCTTGTACTGGTATTTCTAAGCTCTATTTTTCTCTTCGTACTTGCTCCCCTGGAGTCTTTGGGTTGGTCCATCTTCGCTTTGATGTAGAACTTTGTTCTAGCTTGGAGCGTATTGTCAGCGCGTCTGGGCCTGATTTTGGGGATTTGCAGTGGCGCCTTGCCACTTTCCCTTTTCATTTGCGTGGGCTCGGTGTTTATGCTGCAGGGGATATTTTATACTATGCTTTTCTGGCTTCTCGTTTGCAGTCTGAGGATTTGCAGGCTACGCTCCTACGGCCTTCTGGTATTGTATATGCTGGTCCTACTTTTGACGATGCCTTGCGGGTGTTTTCGGAGGCTACAGGTTCTGATTTTTTACGTAATCCTAGTGAAATCGCTGCCTCTAAACTTATGAAGAAATTGGCAGATATATATTTTTGCGACGGTTGCTGCTTCTTCAGAATCTTTTTTCTCTTTGACACCGCGTCAGCTTGCGTTGTGTAAGTCTCAGCAGGGTGCCCACGCCTCTGATTGGTTGCGCGCGGTTCCTATCTCTGGGTTGGGTCAGACTATGAACAGGAGGACTTACCGTAGTGTGCTGGGGTATCGACTAGGTGTCCCGTTATTCACGGTATCTAGGCATTGTCCTGCTTGCTCTCGGGTGTTTGCTGATGATGTGTATGGGGACCACGTTGTTTCTTATACTGGTATTGTGGGGGTTAAGCATCGGCATAACCTCGTTCGTGACACCTTATTCGACATATGCTATAGGTCTAGTATTTCTACGGGCAAGGAGGTTGATATCGGTTTGGTTGACGGGCATGGCGGATCTCTTCGTCCTGCGGATTTGCTACTTTATTCCTGGGACAGAGGGAGTGATGTGTGTGTTGATTTGACAGGGTCTTCCCCCTTGACTCAGACTGGGATGTCCGATTTTGTGACGGGACGGGTTGTCGCTGATGCTTCTCAGCGCAAATGTGTTAAGTATGAGGATTTATGCGCGGCTGCTGGCTACGGTTTCCTACCCTTCTCTTTCTATTCGCTTGGAGAGCTGGGCTCGGATGCTGTTGACTTGCTCAAGCGGATCTAGAAATTCTCGATATCTCGGGATGCTGGGGCTCGGGTGGCCGCTTATATCTTTACTAGACTTAGTTTTTCTATAGCTAAGGGGGTGGGGGCACAGATTGTCTCTCGGCTCCCCGCCAACTTCTTGTAAACTTTACATTTTATTTTAATGAAAGCTGCGCGCATCTTATAATAATAAAACTTAAAAAAAAAAAAAATAATGATAATGAAAACTTTTCATTTGCTGTAGCTAAGGGTGTGGGGGCCCAGATTGTCTCTCGGCTCCCGACCAATTTCATTTAAACTTTTCATTTTTCTATTAATGAAAGCTGCGCACATCTTCTATAAAATAATAATAATAATAATAATAATAATAATAATAATAATAATAATAATAATAATAATAATAATATTAATAATAATAATAATAATAATAATAATAATAATAATAATAATAATAATAATAATAATAATAATAATAATAATAATAATAATAATAATAATAATAATAATAATAATAATAATAATAATAATAATAATAATAATTCTCGGTATCTCAGGATGCTGGGGCTTGGGTGGCCGCTTATATCTTCACTAGACTTAGTTTTTCTATAGCTAAGGGGGTGGGGGCTCAGATTGTCTCTCGGCTCCCCACCAACTTCTTGTAAACTTTACATTTTATTTTAATGAAAGTTGTGCGCATCTTATAATAAAAAAATAATAAAATAATAATAATAATAATTTTCAAACGAGAGGGAGGAGGGAGTGCGTGCGATTAGGCGATTAGGGCTACATCCGTTCCCTGCCTTGCCGTAGCCGTTTGCTGCCTCACCATCCACCATTCCCGGCCAGGCCACCTTGACCTTGTCGTCGGCTGTGGTGTTGTTGGTGGTGGTTGACGGTTAGAGAGGGCGGGAGAGGAGAGGAAGGAGTTTTTTTTTGCGTTTTTTTTCTCGAACGCTGCTACTAGAGGCTGCCACCACGCCGGCCACCCTATCCATACCAGCCACCCAGACCTCACGTCGCCGGCCAGGGTGGGTTTGTTTGTGGTTGTTTTCTGCGTGTGTGGTTTCATATCCTTGGGGTTGCGGTGTTTTCTGTTTTTGCGAGCGTCGGCGGCGGTGCTTTCGTCTTGCTCCTTTTCCTGCATGCGTGTGGGGTGTTTCTGGGGAGTTGCTGTCGGAGAGTCCCCGTCGGTGTTTGGACAGGTCTTGTGCCGTTGCTTTTATGGGTGGTTTTTTTTTATTTGGTGGGTGGTGGGGCTGCCAGTTTCTAATTGGTGGTGCTCGTCCGGTGCTGCTGCCTGGGTTCCTCCGGTGATGCTGGGGTTTTGGCTGGTGTTGGTGGTCACGGTGGTGGCTGGCTGCACGTGAGCCGTGACCATGCTTGTGTGTTGTGTCGTTAGGGTTTCTCAACTTTATTAGGTTTTATTTTCTTTTTCTTTTTCTTTTTCTTTTTCATGCCTACTTTGGTACGTTTTCATTGTCCTTTTTCGAGTATTCATGGTTGTCCGAATGGTCATGGTAAGGGCCTTACTAAGGCCGCTAGGCAAAAGCATTTTCAGGATCGACATTGTATTGATGGTGCTAAGGGGCTTACGTGTCAAACTCTTACTAATAGTCTGACTGTTTTCTCTAATATCGAGATTACCTTGAAGCGGATGGGACTTTGGTTGTGTGGGGAGTGCTTTAAGACCCATACCTTTCTCTCTAGGTGTCGACATAGCCGGGGTGATATTGTTGCGCCACCGGATTGTGGTGATGGTGTCGTTAGCTTTATTATTCATGGTATCCCAAGACCTCCTGCTCCGTCTCCCTTGGTTCTTTCATCTGATGATGGGGTTGGGTCTGCTTAGTGGTCTATATCTTCGCTTGATCGTTTACTATCTTTGGGCCTTCGCACCGTGAAATATATTCCTCCTAAGTGTCGTCTTGGGTTTGCTCGGGTTTTGAAGGGGGTCTTGGATGGTGTGGCTGACTCTCCTGGTGACCTCTTCTGCTGGGTTTGTATGCTTGTGTTGCCTCTTTGTCTGCTTAAGATCTTCGCTCATAGGAGTAATCTTGAGTGTAGGACTGCTGTTAGGCGGCACCGTCAGGAGGAGAGTATTACCAGGGCTATTCTTGCTTGGGGTGTGCCTGGAGGGGGTTTGCAGCTTTTGCAGGAGTGTTTGGCTGAGGTTCCTCCTTCGTTTCATGTGGAGGAGGATCTGGATTTGAGTGAGCTTAACCTCCGCCAATGTCGGCGGAAGATTTGTGATGGCCATTATACTGCTGCTGTTAAGGTGCTTTCTTCCTCTGGCATAGCTCCGTACTCTGATGCCACTCTTGGGGCTTTGCGAGAGAAGCACTCGGCCGCCCCATCTCCTTCCTTGCCTCCTTTGCCTGTGAATCATCATTCTCTTGTTGCCTCTTCGGCTGTGGTTTTGGATATGATTCGTAGTTTCCCACGTGGCACTTCTTGTGGGAGAGATGAGTTTCGTGCCCAACACCTCATGGACTGCTTGAGTGGCGCTGTTGTGGCTATCTCTGATGATCTGATCGCTTCTATTACTAGAGTGGTCAATATTTTTCTTGAGGGCAGTTGTCCACAAGCTCTTGGTGAGTACATTGACAGCGCTCCGCTCACGTCGCTTGTTAAACCTTGTGGTGGTGTTCGTCCAATTGTTGTTGGCACCGTCTGGAGACGTCTTGTTTCTAAGGTAGGTGCTTGTTTGGTTGGTCCTTCTTTGTGTTCTTATTTTGATGGTCTTCAGTTTGGAGTTGGGGTGTCCGGTGGAGGAGAGGCTGTCTTGCATGCCTTGAATCGGTACATTGAGGCTCGTGGTGGTGATGTGGGGCTTTCTATGTTGCTGGTTGATTTCCAGAATGCTTTCAACCTAGTTGATCGTGTAACCATGCTTCTGGAAGTTCGCCGTCGTTGCCTGATTCTTTCCCGTTGGGTGGAGTTCTGTTACTCTAGCCTTGCCCGTCTTTATTATGGGGAACATTGTTTGTGGTCTTGTCAGGGAGTCCAGCAGGGTGATCCTTTGGGACCCTTGCTTTTCGCTTTGGTTTTGCATCCCTTGGTGTGCAAGATACGAGATTCTTTTGATTTGAGTTTGCAAGCTTGGTACTTGGATGATGGCACCATTGTTGGGGATACTTTGGAGGTAGGGAAGGTTTTGGATTTGATTTTGGCGGATGGTTCTCAGTTTGGTCTCCATCTTAATGTCGCTAAGACTGAGATTTTTTGGCCTACTGAGGATCCCCGGAGTCGACTTCCTAGTGTTTCCCCCCTTCTATTGCCCGACCTTTGCGTGGTGTCTCTGTTTTGGGCGGGCCTGTCAGTAATTGCCCTAGTTTTGGCAGTGAGCTTGTGGCGAAGAGAGTGACCAAGACCATCGAGCTTATGGATTTGGTTGCTAGGATTGAGGACCCGCAATGTGAGTTGCTTCTGCTTCGAGCTTGTACTGGTATTTCTAAGCTCTACTTTACCCTTCGTACTTGTTCCCCGGGGGTCTTTGGGTCTGTCCATCTTCGTTTTGATGCAGTGCTTCGTTCTACCTTGGAACGTATTGTCACCGCGTCTGGGCCTGGTTTTGAGGATTGGCAGTGGCGCCTTGCCACTTTCCCTTTTTATCTTGGTGGGCTCGGTGTTTATGCTGCTGGGATGTTTTTCATTATGCTTTTCTGGCATCCTGTTTGCAGTCTGCTGATTTGCAGGCTAAGGTACTATGGTCTTCTGGTATTGTAGATGCTGGTCCTACTTTTGACGATGTTTTGCGGGTGTTCTATGAGACTACAGGTTCTTCCTTTTTACGTGATCCTAGTGAAATCGCTGCCCCTAAACTTATGAAGAAACTGGAAGATATATATTTTGCAAGGATTGCTGCTACTGCAAAATCTGTTTTCTCTTTGACACCGCGTCAGCTTGCGTTGTGGAAGTCTCAGCAGGGAGCCCACGTCTCTGATTGGTTGCGCGCGGTTCCTATCTCTGGGTTGGTTCAGACTATGAACAGGAGGACTTACCGTAGTGTGCTGGGGTATCGACTAGGTGTCCCGTTATTCACGGTATCTAGGCCTTGTCCTGCTTGCTCTCGGGTTTTTGATGATGATGTGTATGAGGACCACGCTGTTTCTTATACTGGTACTGTGGGGGTTAAGCATCGGCATAACCTCGTTCGTGACACCTTATTCGACATATGCTATAGGTCTAGTATTTCTACGGGCAAGGAGGTTGATATCTGTTTGGTTGACGGGCATGACAGATCTCTTCGACCTGCGGATCTGCTACGTTATTCCTGGGATAGAGGGTGTGATTTGTGTGTTGATTTGACAGGGTCTTCCCCCTTGACTCAGACCTGGATGTCAGATTTTGTGACGGGACGGGTTGTCGCTGATGCTGCTCAGCGCAAATGTGCTAAGTATAGGGATTTATGCGCGACTGCTGGCTATGGTTTCCTACCCTTCTCTTTCTCTTCGCTTGGGGAGCTGGGCACGGATGCTATTGACTTGCTTAAGCGGATCCAGAAATTCTCGGTATCTCAGGATGCAGGGGCTCGGGTTGCCGCTTATATTTTTACTAGGATTAGCTTTGCTGTAGGTAAGGGGGTGGGGGCCCAGATTGTCCCTCGGCTTCCCACCAACTTCATTTAAACTTTTCAATTTAGTTTAATGAAAGTTGCGCGCAATTTTTAATAAAAAATAATAATAATAATAATAATAATTCTCGGTATCTCAGGATTCAGTGGCTCTGGTGGCCGCTTATATTTTTACTAGACTTAGCTTTGTTGTAGCTAAGGGGGTGGGGGCCCAGATTGTCTCTCGGCTTCCCATCAATTTCATGTAAACTTTTATATTTCCAACACTTTTTCCAAATTGTCTCTCTGTTCTAGCTTGGAACGTATTGTCACCGCGTCTGGACCTGGTTTTGGAGATTGGCAGTGGCGCCTTGCTACTTTTTCTTTTCATCTTGGTGGGCTTGTTGTTTATGCCGCTAGTGATGTTTTATATTATGCTTTTTTCTGGCATCTCGTTTGCAGTCTGCAGATTTTCAGGCTAAGCTCCTACGACCTTCTGGTATTGTTGATGCATGTCTTACTTTTGTCGATGTCTTGCGTGTGTTTTCTGAGACTACAGGTTTTGGTTTTTTTACATGATCCTAGTGAAATCGCTGCCCCAAAACTTATGAAAAATTTGGCAGATATATGTTTCGCGACGGTTGCTGTTTTTTCAGAATCTGTTTTCTCTTTGACACCGTATCAGCTTGCGTTGTGGAAGTCTCAGCAGGTGGCCCACTCCTCTGATTGGTTACGAGCGGTTCCTCTCTCTGGTTTGGGTCAGACTATGAACGAAAGGACTTACCGTAGTGTGCTGGGATATCGATTGGGTGTTCCGTTATTCACGGTCCCTAGGCCTTGTCCTGCTTGCTCTCAGGTCTTTTTTATGATGTTTATGGGGACCACGCTGTTTCTTGTACTGGTACTGTGGGTCTTAAGCATCGGCACAATCTCGTTCGTGATACCTTATTCGACATCTGTTATAGGCCTAGTATTTCTACGAGCAAGGAGGTTGATATCGGTTTGGTTGACAGACATCGCAGATCTCTTCGTCCTGCAGATTTTATGCTCTATTCCTGGGAAAGAAGACGTGATGTGTGTGTTGATTTGACAGAGTCTTTCCCATTGACTCAGACTGGGATGTCCGATTTTGTGCCGGGACGGGTTCTCGCTGATGCTGCTCAGCGCAAATGTGCTAAGTATGGGGATTTATGCAAGGCAGCTGGCTATGGTTTTCAACCCTTCTCTTTCTCTTCGCTTGGGGAGCTGGGTTTGGATGTTGTTGACTTGCTCAAGTGGATCCAGAAATTCTCGGTATCTTAGGATGCAGGGGCTCGGGTGGCCGCTTATATTTTTACTAGACTTAGCTTTGCTGTAGCTAAGGGGGTAGGGGCCCAGATTGTCTCTCGGCTTCCCACCAATTTCATGTAAACTTTTAATTTTATATTAATGAAAGCTGCGTGCATGCTTATTAAAAAAAAATAATAATAATAATAATAACAACAACAACAACAACAACAATAACTATAATAGTAGTAATCATAAATTCTTATTATTATTATTATTATTATTAAGATTAACAAAAAATTTACAAGAAATTTATTATTATTATTTTTATTTTTATTTTTATTATACAAGATGGATATTTCTCATATATTCAAAAAAGGATACATGAGTTTCTTACAAAAGCATAACAACTAGGAAAACATACAAAACAATCTAAGCATTTAAAGCCTATATGATTTCGTCTTAGTTCATCTTAGATGACTGGCAGAGTAAAGTAGCACTAACAGTGACTTGAATTTCTCGAGTAAGAGCTGTAATTGGTCGATGGAGCCCTTCAAATATCCTTTTGTTCCTTTCACACCAAATGAAATAGACTGCGGCAGCAATACTACAGAACGCCCAATTCTTCTTCCAACCTTTCACCTTGCTCCTGTGAATCGAAACCAGGATAGAGTGAAAATAAGACATTCCAACAGGAAGACCCACGCATCTAGCAATGCAAGAAAGCAAGAGCTTTGAGAAGGAGCATTGAAAAAACAGATGCTTAGAACCCTTAACAGCTGTCTGACATAGGGGACATCTGTTAGAAATGTAAAGCCCTCTGCAGATGAGCTAATCAGTAGCAACCAGCTTCCTTTGCAGAGCAAGAGAGAGCATAATTCTGTGCCTAGGAAGGATACAAGCTTTCTTGATTTTGCTGAAAAGAGAATTGGTAGGGAGAGTGAGCCTGAGGGCATCATAGGTCTTGCCAATGAAGAATTTATTATGATTAGAACAAGCATTTAGAAGCTCATGGACTTTCTAGATGCCTCCAAGCTGGATAGCACATCTATCTCTGGTAATGATGATGCTCTTAAGGCTCTCAGGATGGAACTCTCTGATTTGCAACTCCCAAATAGAAGAACCATAAGAAAGGAAATAATTCCTGATCCAAGAAGACCAGATGGACCCAGTCCCTCAATAAATGTGCAAAAGCCATTTCAACATAGTAGCTTTGTTCCAGGCTGTAATATCTTTCACCTGAAAGCCGCCTTCAGACCAGGGAACACAAATAGACCCCCAGCTCTTGAAAGACATATTCCTGACACCTGCAGTAGCACCCCAAAAGAAATGCATGCATGCCTTATTAACAAAGGAACATACAGATTTGGGCAGAAGAATGCTACCACTCCAGAAGTTACCCAGACCAAAAATCATAGAATTAATAATCTGGATTCTGCCAGCATATGAAAGATTTTTATGGGAGCATTTATGTAGAAGAGTGGTAATTTAAGGGTGAGCCCTTCATACATATGTTGAGTGAGCCTGGAATAAGTAATGGGCATGCCAAGATATCTAAAAGGAAAAGATCCCTCATTCAAACCTATTGCATTAAGGATTTGAGACTTAAGATTATCAGATACCCCTCCAAAATAAGCTTCAGTCTTCTCAAAATTAGCTTTGAGGCCATAGCAGATAGAGAATTAATGAAGAATATCAGCTGCTTTTTGTACTGAAGGCAAATCACCCTTAGTTAATATCATGAAATCATCAGCAAAAATCAGGTGGTTCAACCCTGGTTTAGTACATTTGGGATGAAAAGAGACATCATGTTCCTTATTCATTATTCTTAAACTCCTGGATAAGATCTCCATGCTAAGGACAAATAGGCTAGGGGAGAGAGGGTCACCCTGTCTCAGGCCACATTTTCCTTTTAAAAAAAACAAAGTTTGACCCATTAACCTTAATAGTGAACCAAGAGCCAGTAATGCATCCCATGATCCATTTGATAAAAAGATCAGGGAATTGTAAAGACTTGAGCATGTTGAGAATGAAATCCCATTGAATTGAATCAAAGGCTTTACTGATATCAATCTTAAGCATGCATCTAGGAGTAAGGTTCTTCCTTTTATAGCCCTTAAGCAAACCCTGGATAAGCATAATGTTCTCAAAAAGACTCATATCCTTGACAAAAGCAGCATGTTCAAATCCAATCAGATAAGGCATAATAAGTTAGAGCCTATTAGGTAGAATCTTACTAATGGTTTTATAGATTATAGAACAACAAGATATAGGCCTGAAGTTCATGACTGATTGAACAATATGCTTCTTAGGTATGAGGGATAGAATGATGACATTAGCTTGCTTAAGTAAAAAGACAGTTCTAAAGAAGTCTTTCACAGCCTTGCAAAAATCTCCACTTACAATGCTTCAGGTGGCTTTAAAGAAACCAGCAGAAAAACCATCAAGACCTGGACTCTTGTTAGAACCCATAGAGAAGGGAATTCTTAATTTCATCCTTAGTAATAGGAGCAATCAAATAAGAATAGTCTTGCTCTTTTACACAGGCACCACTAGCAATAGTGTCAGCATCAACAGCCTGAACAAGAAGAGAGGTCCCAAGAAGCTGTCTGTAGTACTCAACAAAAGCATCACCCACCTCCCGAGGCCCTTGGTGATGCATACCATCCGAGCCAGCAATCTCCCCAATCATCTGACACTGTTGCCTCTCCTTAATTTTAGCAAAGAAAAAACAGGAGCATACATCATTATGTTTAATATCGAGAAGTTTTGCTCTTTGAGAAAGGATATTAACTTCAGCCTCTTTGAGTTTGATAAAAGCCTGAGAAATCTCTTTCTCTTTAGAGTTGAAGGCTGCAGACAAAGGTTGCCTGTGAAGATCATCAAAACACTGGGCTAACTCCAATTTTTTCACTTTAATCCTCTGACCAATTTCAGAGAAGTTTTCCTTATGAAGGAGTTGAAGAGTCACCTTGGCCTTTTTCAGTTTACCCATCTACTGAAACATTGCATTACCAGTGATATGGCAATCCCAAGCATTCATGAATCATGATAGTCTAAAGGAAATCAAGATGAGCAATCCAACAGTTAAGAAAACGAAATTGCTTCTTAGGAAGAGGATCATTATGAAAGGAAAGAACTGCAGGGCAATGATCAGAGATCCCAGGATGAAGGAACTTAGCAGAAGTATGAGGGAATTGAACTAACCAATCAGTGTTCACCATAATTCTGTCAAGTTTAGAGTAGACTCTAGAAGTAATATCTTGCTTATCAAACCAAGTGAAACTAGCCCCAGTACCATGAATATCATTCATGCCACATTAGAGCAAGAAATCATTAAAGTCATCTAATTCGGAAAATACAGGAGGAGTGTCACTTATCTTATCATGATAATATATAACATTAAAGTCACCCATAGTGACCCAAGGATCAACAAGCCCAGCAAAAGCAGAAAGAGACTGCCAGAGGCTATGTTTGTGGTCAGGATTGTTACTACCATATATGACAGACAAGTGAAATACCCTCCATGTAGCAAAGTGTTGCACCAGACAATGAATAACTTGAGCATGTTCCTCAATAATACGCACAAAAGTGGTGACATTATTCCAAAGCAACCAAATTCGTCCATTAGAATGAGAATTATAATTTGTATAATGGCTCAACCTTCTGAACTTGTTAGACAAGATTCTAGGGAATTTATTCTGCTTTACTCTAGTTTTCAATAAACCTAAAACATCAATATTATTCTCTCTAAGGAGTGTACTAACCTCTAGGTGCTTAACTACCTTATTAGAACCACGAATATTCCAAGTTGCAATGGTCATAGAGATTGTTTATCAGGGGGTTCTACTTCAATAGAAGCACTAGAAACCTTATCATCATCATTAATTTCTCAAAGAACTTGATATTTGTTAGGAGACAGAATAACATCATTACCCTTAGAGGAAACCTTATCAACAATTCCTCCCAGTAACTTAGCATCCTTAGAACCATGATTACCTTACACAAATATTTGCCCTAGCACACTGCATCTTGAGTGCTTTACAGCCCTCTCGGTAGGAAGCACATGAGAGCCATCAGCCATTTGCAAAGCACTCATACCCTTCTGAGAGTCTGAGGTACCACCTAGAAAGTGGCATTCTGAGGCAGACTCTTGACAAGGCAAATCTGATTCGGGGGGAGCTGAACAAGAGGCAGATTTAGAGCCCTTTTGAACTTCTGTGACACCAGAGACTTTCTTACCCATCTTAATACCACCATCATCAGAAATTGAGTTAGTGACACGAGCCTTATTCGTTTTACAAAAAGAAGAAGAATGCCCTAGTTTCTTACAGGTTTTGCAGTAATATGGAACCCATTCATAAACAACCCTCTGCACAGACTGACCAATGTAAGGGGCATTAATAACAATATGCTCAACAAGGTCAGCAAAAACATCCACTTCTATCATGACTCTAGCAAAATACAACTTAGCTTTACAGGTAGTTGTTAGGTCAACGAAGAGAGGCTTACCCACCTTACTAGCAATCTTACTGAGTACAGAATCAGTCCAAAGAAAGGGATCCAAATCAGGAAAAAGAACCCAAATATGAACTTTAGTAAAAACTTCCATGTTGTAGGAAAAAAAGGGAGACCATTGCTTGAGGATTAGGGAACTGTATCTTATCTTCCATGGACCTCTATACATCACCTCTTGCATATCACCCTCACAATCAAACTTAAAGCTAAACAAACCCTTCTTAAAGTATTGAACTAAGGGTAAAGGACCATGATTGCAATTCTTGTTTACAAAATCTCTAACAAGTTTAAGAGAAGACTTCCCCCCAAGAACAGTACCCATGAGAGTAAATCTCCATCTAGCAATTTCATCTTTAACCTCTTCCATGTGAATGTCAATTTCTGTTGAATTAGCACTTTCCTCATGAAAGAATAAACTCATTCCAACTTAACTATGTTTCTTAGTTACATCAACCCAAGATTTACCATTATTTCCAGAAGTTTTGACATGGGCATTAGAGCAATCAGTTGTTACGCAAGGTTTAGAAGCAACAACAAGAACATTAATGACGTCCCCTGTTTTTGGACAACTTAACCCACGTGGAATTGACGCTAAAATTGTAGATGTTATAGGATCTACCATGTCAGAAACCTTATTAAGCTTTGAAGAAGTACATGAAGAAGAAATAGCATCCAGAATTACATCATTAACAGTCAAAGAATCGCGAGTAGGAGAAGAACCCATGTAAATATTTGAAGGAAAAACGAAAAATTTAGTACCATTGGAGTCAGGATCATATAGAGATTCACGGGAAATCTGAATTTTAGGTGGCAGGCCTCTCCCTCAAGCCAAGGAGCAAGACCGTGCAACAATGGCGACTTCTCAATTAGAGAGAAAACTCTCTCTAAAACCGACACCAGAGAGAAGATTGATAACTATTATTATTTATGTTAATAGTTGATAAGGGTAAAGTCGCGACACCTTAATCAAAGTAAAACCTAATTCACTACTAACTAATAGTCAGCGGTAAGCAAGGTATCGAATCCACAGGGAGGCGGTAGTATTCTAATCTGTTAAACTAGGTTTGTCTCTTAAGTAACAATTTCTGGGTTTTGATTGTGGTTTCTAAACTAAAAGCAATTAATAACAACAACTAAAGTAAACAATAACAACTAATAACAATAATAATAACAACTAATAATAAGCAATAACTAACTATAAGCAATAAAAAACTAATAAGGTTGAAAACAATGAGATTAAAAGTCTAGGGTCACAGGTTCACTAGGATTATTGTTCAGGGGTAAGGATGTAGTCAACTATCATGAAATAAAGTTATCTAAGGTCACAAGATCGGTCGATTCAATTATGCCCTTTAGATCTACAATTTAACATGCGATCGCTATCATGAAACGAGTTCTATTCAATTATCGTAGCCTATCTTAGTCTTAACCTGGTCGGTGTCAACCCTAATTCGCGAGACTAGTTAATTAATCCTGGCCAGTAATCAAACAACTAGAATTAAAACTATAATCAAACGATAACCACGCAATTGCAATTCAATTAATTAATCTACCCCTTCTAACAATCCTAGATCCCCTTTCAACCCTAGAAAGAAATTTAGCTACTCATAACGATATAAACAACAACAATAATAATTAAAGTAAACATGATTAACAATTATGAAAGGATGAACAAAGAATAATTAAGGAACAAGAAGGTAATTAAATTGAATAACGAAGAAAGATTGAGAATACCGAATACAAGATGAACTAAAGACAATTGTCTTTGATGAATAAAATCCGGAGGCAAAGTAAACTAATTAGGGTTTCTGAATTAAAGCCTAAAAGTATTTAATAGCCTAAGGAAGTATGGAAAAGTATGAAAGACGAGCTTTCTTTTTATAATACAAAAGATCTAACTAATTAGGTTAAAATTAAGGAAAACACGAAAAGCCGCCGAAATAATGACTGCTCGATCGGGCAACTCTCATTTAAGCTTGTTTCTTCGACTTTTCTTCATTTCTTCTCCTTCATTCTCGATTCTCGTGCCTAACCTTCTACGATCCAACTCCGCCATGCTCCATATCAACTCAAAAAGCTCCAAATGCATCCAATCTGCATTAAAACATAACAAAAGCGGCAGAATCGATATTCTAGCTAAAATAGCATAGAAATAAGAAAGGAAAGACGGTAAATCGAGTTAAATGTATCTAAGGGAGGCATAAAATATGTATATAAATAATGATCATCAAACTCCCCCAAACCAATCCTTTGCTTGTCCCTAAGCAAAGCACTCGACACATACAAAGACAAACATACAAATGGTGAATAAAAAACTCAAAGCTAATGTCAATACACATACAAATCCCAAGCTATCCATATCTATAACAAAGTAATGACTAAGTTGTACCAATAAAACAAATTCAAAGGCACGGGAAAGTAGAAAACGCAGCTCATAATCAAGATTTTACATGATACCGTAGTACAGACAAAAACCAAATACCTTTCAATCTTGCAAGGCTCAATTTGTCGGATTCTCGCGGATTCACTCAAGCACTCATAAGTTTATGTAAAGGTGAGTTTTGCGAAGATAGAAAGAAATAGAAACACTCACTCAACTTATGAAACATGCATGCATTCTAATGTGATAGTAATTTCCCCAACTAATACGCATTCGCTACAAAGTACATGAATCGGGACAAAAAGGGAGGCTAATGGGTGAAGGTATAGAAATGGATTGTGTCAAGGTACGTATGGAAATGTGGGGCTAAGACCGGTAGTCGCAGCGACACTTACCAAAACAAATCTACAAGACTAGCACAAACCAACACCGACTAGAGAAATCATCTTAAACTTTGACAACACAAGAGAGAGACCGAAATTGCTCTCTAAATATGCATTAGACTCTAGTATAATCCCTTCCATTTTCCCTTGAATAATTCAATGAAGCAACAAATTTTTCTTTCTTTTTTTTTTTTTTTTTTCTTCTTTTTCTTTTCAAATCAAATCTTTTTTTTTTTTTCTTTTCTTCATCATTTTTTTCTTCTGCTTCACAACTTTTCTCAACAAAGGGAATAAATGACACAATTGCCAACATACTTGCTACACCCAATGATATTCTTTTTGAAATCCCGACCCAACCATAGTAGACAAGTAGATAAGGAAAAATATGCAACTGCGACTGTCCCGATAAAGTAGGCAAGTTCTAGGAATGTAGCTATTAGATAGGATATGAAACAGGCTACAAATGTTCAAAATGGCTAAATATAAAGAACTCAATAATAAGGGTATAAAATCAAGTCTTTTTGGCTATGTAAGGCTTATGTGAACAAAAAAGAACCATCTTTCATCATGCACTTATCAAACGAACGCGTATAGTATCAAGAAACGAATGTCACACTTATGCAGTTTGATGTTACACATTCCACAAGGAGTACCACACTCTATAGACCTCAGACTTTTAAGTGGTTTACCAACAAAAATCGCCAAATCTAATTAGCATAAGGTATGTCAAAAACGGTCAAGACTTGTACTATGAGCTTTGTTTTTCAAAAAGAGTAAGTCAAAACAATGTACATGGACAACTTATTTGGGATTCAAATGCAGAAACAATACAAATTATCATCATTGTAATTCAATTCACCAAGACTTGACCTAATAAAATGAAAACATGTTTTTGGATTGTGCAAATTTTTCAATTTTTATGGATTTTTTGTTTTTTTAAATAAACTAAACACACAACATAAATAAAGACTCTCCCCCAAACCTAAATGTCACAGTGTCCTCATTGTGACGCTAACAGCACAACATCACACAATCAACCAACAGCAGCAACCTAAAGGACACTACTAACAAAAAGGGAAAAGGGGAAATAGCTAAAAGAAAATACAATAAAAGAAAGTACAAGGATAGATGATACCAGCTGTATAGACATAGCTTCCCCCAAACCAGCTGCAATATGGGGGTGTAGTGACCAGCTGCCACTACTGCGCCTGATCATCATCATCATCATCATCATCATCTCCCCTCTCAGCAACACCAGAAGAAGAAGCCCGAAACGGGTCACCAAACCCACCAACTGGAGCATCCCGTTGGATAGGAGTATACCAAGAACGACCCAGGCAACCATAATCGTGACTAAACTCCTGGGAAAACTGCTGAGCAGTCACCCCATAATTATCAAACACACCCGTCTCATCACCCGGACCTCGGTAGTAACTCGGCGGAGTCCAACCAGCAGTGGCATTAAGATCAGTCCGCATAAGGTTTTCCCAAAGTCCCCTCATCACCAAATCATTGTTAATTCCTTGGTGAATCCTAATCTCCCTCTCCAAAGCTGGATCATAGGTGTAAGCAGGTGAAGGGTAAGGGTAAGGAGCTGGGGTGGGTGTAAAGTGTGGAATCGGGGTGGTGGTAGCCTGAGTAGAAGTAGAAGGAGTGATCCGCCGACGAGGTCGACGGTTCTCGGCCAAAGTAAAAATAAGCTCAGGTGGAACCACATAAGAACGAGGAAGAGGGGTAGGTCCAGTCTCAGGATCATGGGTAGACAACCGCTCCGTAGAAGGGAGACGGTTATCGGTATCAGGAAGAGCTATCCACTGGGTCCCCCGTACCCGCCACTGAAATCTATCATTTCCTAACGCATTTATCCAGCAAAGGGTGTGGCGTAGGTACTCCTCGTCCACTCTAGGGGCATGAAGCGGGGTCATGGGTGTGTAACTACGGTCTCCCCCAAACCCAGCAAGTCTCCTAGCCAACCTAGTGACCCAGGCACCACAATCTAAGGAATGCTGGGTAGCGGAAGTGACCCTCCAGAAAGCAAAGCACACCAAACCGACCGGATTAAAATAAAAATCATTCTCATGCTTGGGGTTGAGGGTAGAAGCAAGTAACAAAACCTCATGAGAATTAAGCTTACTAAGGTCCTTCCTAGCAAATAAAAGGAGGCTAAAGAAACGCAAAAACAACCTAAAACAAGGATGTTGCACATCATTTACCGCCATAGCGTAAACAAGTGCCTCAGGAAGACTAGTAAATAAACGAAAATATTCAACGGCTTGAAAGCCGGAAGGAACAGCAATAAAAGAATCATCGTCACTGACAAAAAGACCCAAATGATTCGCCAATTCGGCATACGTCAACACAAAATCCCGATTAAGCAACCTAAAAGACACACGTTTATTGGTCTCGTCCCAATCATAGGAACTGAAAAATTCTAGTGTCAAAGGATGGTATGAAAGCTCATTAAGGGAATATAGGCCACTAAACCTGATTCGGTGAAACATATCAAACATGGCATTCCCAAAACCGAGTAAATCAAGAACTTTGGGGCACACACAGCGAGTAGGGTCCATAGGACGACCCATAAGCAAAGCAAAGCGGTCATGCTGCTCTTGTGTGCTGAAAACGATCCAAGGGTAATCCGGGTTACTCGGAATCGCTTCTACGTCGGGTTGTCGAACAAGACGGGGTGCTCTACGACTCTTACTAGTTCCTTCTTGCCTAGACATAGCTAATTGAAGTAAATAAATACACAACAAACACAACTCTATGCTCAAAAGACGGATTGACAAACCCTAACTCGAAAAAATTCAAATTTGAGTCTAAAACGCAAGAAAGACGGAGCAATTAGCAATGCAAGAGTGAATAATGACTAAATAACAAAGCTAGGAAACAACAACAATGAATTAGAAGCACAAAATTGAAGAAATAAGAAGCAAACCCTAGATTCACGATTTGGGCAAAATAAGGGAGCAAGAACACCAATTTCTTCACAAATTGAACTTAAAACAAGTTAAATAATGATTGTTGATGCTAGTTTGAGGAGTAATTGATGATTTGAATGAGTTTGCTTGAGGTATTTGAGGGAATAAGGGTGAGGGAGAGTGAAGGAGGGCGAAAATAAGAAGAAGAATGAGAAGAATTTTGGGGAAAACCTTATTTGAAGGCGTCAGGAACGGTCGGACCGGACCGACTCGATCGAGCAGGTCAGGTCTGCTCGATCGAGCAACCTAAATTTTCAAGTTTTTTCGCCTTTGCTCGAGTGGCTGGATATTGTAGTGCATGAAAAACTCGATCGAGCAAGGGCGTGCTCGATCAAGCAACCTATGATTTTCACGTCTTCCACTTGTTTTCCCTTATTTTCTTCCGTTTTTCTTTTCTTTTCTTTTCGTTCTTCATTATTAAAGAGACTTCCAATTGTATTAGCTGTAAATACTCAATAAAATTGTTAGATCGCTCCCTCACCGCACTCAAGAAAGCACAACTATATTAACTATCCAAACTAAATCGATTTTAACTATAACATAAATAACTACGCTAATCGAAATAAAATTTACAAATGTAATACAAGGAAATGTCGGGTTGCCTCCCGGTTAGCGCTAGTTTATATCGGTCCCGCACGACCGTGTTACCTCAAAGTCATGGGGATTTATCAAGAGTGAAAAGGTTGAAGGCCTTTATCACTCCAATAACTGCTCCATCGTAATAGATCTTCAAGCGTTGACCATTGACTTTGAAAATCTCACCCTTGTCGGTTTGTAGTGAAACCGACCCAAACTTGATCACCTCGGTAACTGTGAACGGTCCTGACCATCTGGACTTGAGTTTACCTGGAAACAAACGCAAACGGGAGTTAAATAATAATACTTTATCACCAATTTTGAATTCCCGCTGCAGGATATGCTTGTCATGCCATTTCTTTGTCTTCTCCTTGTAAACCCGAGCACTATCATAGGCATGCAATCGAAACTCATCAAGCTCGTTCAACTGCATAAGTCGTTTCTCACCCGCCAATTAGGGATCCATATTAAGCTCTTTTATGGCCCACATAGCCCTATGCTCAAGTTCTACCGGTAAATGGCACGCCTTGCCATAGACTAACCGGTATGGAGAAGCACCAATTGGAGTCTTAAAAGCATTTCGGTAGGCCCATAAAGTGTCATCGAGCTTACGACTCCAATCCTTCCTAGATTTACTCACGACTTTCTCAAGGATAGATTTAATCTCCCTATTAGAAACCTCTACCTGACCACTTGTTTGGGGATGATAACTTAACCCCCGACGATGTGTAACGCCATATTTCTTCAATAAAGAATTAAGATGACGTTCATTGAAATGCTTTCCTCTGTCGCTAATGAGAGAACGAGGAACCCCAAATCGTGGGAAAATGATCTTCTGAAACAGTTTGATAACTGCTTTGGCATCACAAGTGGGAGTGGCAATGGCTTCCACCCATTTGGAGACATAATCAACTGCTACTAGAATATATTGGTTACCATGGGAAGATGGGAATGGCCCTTGGTAGTCAATACCCCAAACATCGAATATCCAACTTCCAAAATACCCGTTTGAGGCATCTCATGCCTTTGAGAAATGTTACCCGTCCTTTGACATGCGTCACAAGAACGGACAAAAGTAGTAGCATCCTTGAGAATAGTCGGCCAATAAAAACCCGACTGCATAACCTTAGAAAATGTCCTTGAGGGACCTTGATGACCGCCATATGAAGAAGAGTGACAATGAGAAAGGATGGCATGTACCTCACCCTCTGGAATACATCGTCGATAAATGCCGTCGGCTGATAAGTGATATTTTGTATTGATTTATCCCCCGTTTTAGCTCGATTTTTATACGATTTATGCACTTTGTTAAGTGATTAACGAGCTAATACTGCTATTCTAGTTGTTTTGCGTGTTTTGACTCGTTTGATAGGAAATGAAGCGGTTTTGCTATATTTTCCTACTTTATGGAGCAAAGACACTAGGATACGAGTTTTCAAGGAATTGATGATAGCCAGTTCACGATTTGATTACAATTCCGCTACATCTTTCCTCGAATGGACTCAATTTAGATTTTTGGCTTTGAACTTTAAAAGAAAACTCAACCCAAGTCATGAGGAGATCAGCCCAAGCCCAATTCCGTAGTGCATTGACCAAAGACTAAGGCATAGGATTCCGTGCCTAAGATGAGAAGACGGAGAATCCGACTTACACAAAAACCCGATCGGATTACCTGTTACCCGATCGGGTATTCCTGCAAGAAGACGTTACTTGGCTCTTCTTCAATCCGAGCTTAAATGGGTGGTTTAATGCATTGACTAGGGTACGAATTTGCAAGAGGATCAGCAGCCATGCAGCCTTATAAAAGCCAATGATCATTACACACAATAATCATCTTTTATCTAATAATCTTTACATATCATCTTTTTATCATCAACTTTTACAATAATCTAATAATCTATTATCATTTCTTTTTAGCATACTTTCTTACAAGTTTTTATAGCTTATTCCTTAGCATTTCCTTAGTGTTTACTTAGTTTTTGTTATTTGGTTGGATATTTGTTCTTACTTTCATTCTTATATACTCATATTCCTTATCGGTAATTCTCTAATCTTGATTTACTTATGCGATTTTAAATCATCATGAACTATAACCTCACTAGTATCATTTTTATAATATTGTTGTTATTAGGAAATCAACCTAAAATTAATCTAGTTAGAACCAACGTATTATTTAGCATGTCACGTTATAATTTACTTAATCATATAATCCTAAAAATTGTCATTAGAATCATTGTTAACATAATCACCATAATCACTTTAGTATTTATATTTCATAGTTTAATTTCGTACATCTTTTTCTTGCTAATTTACTTAATCACATAATCACATAGATTAGATTAATTCTAATATTGTAATATTATCATTGTGTAAATAAAATAAATAGAGTTGTAATATTTGAAATGATTTACGAGTTAAACGAATTATAAGAAGAGTAGTTACCAATTGAACCATCTAATTGTTTCTTCCTTTGGTCGTGTCAAATTCTATAACTTTGTTTAGTGGCCATAAGCAATTGTTTGTATTAGTCATTTATATCTTTATGACGAGAGTTGGGATAGGAATTAGGACTATCAATAGGGGTTTAGTGACTTAACCATGCTGAAAGGACGTTAGGACCCACTAAAAGGTCGGTACGAATCCGGAAGGAATATACCGCTACAAGGCCTAGACAATCATAAGTAATGCTAATATTGGTATCTATGAAGCTTTTAACTAGTTTTACATGTATTTCTCTTTCACTATATCAACTTGATTAGTTAGTTTACTTTATCGTTTTAAATAGTTTATTTTATTGTCTTTTTAATTCTGTTATTAGATAGTTTTTATTATCGTTATCCAGTTAGTTTATCGTCTTTTTATTTCCGTTATTAGATAGTTTTTATTATTGTTATTCCCTGGTTAATTAGTTTAGTTAGTTAGACTTTCAATATTGTTATTTAAATATCGTCTTTAGATAGAATTTAGTTGTTAATATCCAGATCAGAGGATTTCCCCGATCGGGTACGTGACAACCCGATCGGGTATGTCTTCTGTTTTGGGTTTTCACTTTGCAATTTACATATTTGTTCTTACATATCGTCATTTATATTCTTGTCATTTTATTTTATGTTAATAGTTCAGACAAACAACTCAAGTGACTCGATTTTAAATGAAAACCAATCCATAACAATTCATAGGTAACACGTACTCCCTGAGGATCGACACCCTACTTCCCTAATTACATTCCTTATGTTGTTAGCCTAGTCCGGGTAAATTATTTTTGTTTCGGGACCGCGACAGAGCCGATCAAATTTTGGCGCCGTTGCCGGGGAACACGGTTTTGTTTATTTATGAATTGTTGGTTTTTATTTCTACCATTTTTAGGTGCAACCGTACCTAATTCATTTCTAACTTTCTCTTTTGTGTTTTTCTTGTAGGTTGATAAAATGGTGCTAACTAGAGAAGATCCAAGGTACCGGGTTTTTATGCTTGCCAGTGGGATCCTAAGGGTCCATTTGACCTTGATTGCTCTCATCGAGGGTAATCAATTTAGTGGAAAACAAAACGAAAACCCGTCTCATCATCTTCAAACCTTTTGCGAACTTTGTCAAACCTTTATAAGGGAGGGAATCACCCAAAACGAAATTAGAGAAACACTTTTTCCTTTATCACTAAAGGGAGAAGCAAAATGGTGGTTCACCCGTCGCCTAAAGGAAGCAACAAGACCTATGCAGTGGGAAGAGATTGTCATCGCTTTTCACCGTAGGTTCATAAGCAATTTGTCAAACCTATCAACCAAATCACAAAAAGAAAGAGGGGAAGGTTCACAACCCAATGAGGGAGAGCGAAAGAAGAGTCGAGTGGAAACTTCAAATGAAGTTGACACTACCATTTCCCTAGCTTGTCCCAACCAATCCAGCGAAACCACCTAAAAAAGTACCTCAATTCACCCCAAAGTTTTTCACCCATTTACCTCAACTACAACACCATGCGAACTTTGTGGTGGGATAGGGCATATACCTCAACGATGTGGGAACAAACTCACAACCTTAAACCCTTTCCACCCACGAGTTTATCAAGCCCAATCTACTCATACACCACAATACTCATCTTTTCAAAACGGTTTAGTAAATGCCAAGTTGAGAGAAGTATGTCAAGCCCAAGAATCCATGTGTTCTGCCTTAGGCTCACTTACTTCAACCATCTTGTCTCTTCAAAAGAGAGTAGATGAGTTGACTCCCCCTATCAGTTCTAGCCAAACCCTCCCAAGAAAGGGAAGAACATTGATTAGTCACAACGGTTGATAAACCTTTCGAAATCCTTTGGAAGGTAAGAATCCATCAGGAGAAGAATGAGATTGACATGTGTTGGCAAAAAAAAAGGGCTAAAATGTGGAAACTTCAAGGACGAATCCAGCTACTAAGAGCTAAAAATCCCTTCATAAGGCTTAAGGAGGGATAGAACAACCAAGTCTAGCATGACTCAAAATGCGCTTGTCGGGAGGCAACCCGTCTTTTTCTTTTCTTTTTCTTTATGCATTCTTTTCTTTTACTTATTAGACAATGATTCTTATTTTGGACTATTATATTTGGACTCTATATTTTTGGATTTTATGTTGTAATAGATAGGAACACTTTCTTCGTTTTACTTGTTATTATGCATATTTCGTCAATAGATTTTCGTACTTAGAATCGGAGGACCTATTGAGACAAGACGAAGCTATCCTTGGCACAAGTTGTCAAGATCACTAAGGTTAGTAAGTATGTGCAAGGACATAGCCAAAAGGTAAGAGCAAGTGGCAAAGAAAATAGAAACAAAAACCAGATCAGCAGGTTTACCCGATCGGATCCATGTCTACCCGAT
>JAIUZE010009878.1:0-15344 GCA_022085475.1 Heliosperma pusillum | reverse complement strand
AACAAAAGAGAGATTTCATTTATCCAATCAATATTATTCAATCTTATCCGTAATCAGGATAGAACCAACCATGATCAAACAACTGGCATATCACTCCCTCCCTTTTTTCCTATAAATAACACCTTCCTAAAACTTATTTTCACACAACTCCTCCCTCCTCAACCACCAACACCTCACCACAACAAAAGTTAACAATGTCTGATAATTGGGATTCTGAAGTTCAAGAAGTGCAGAGGGAAATAGATAGAATTAGGGACGAGTCGGATAATTTTCAAACTCGTCTTAAATTATTAATAACGGAACATATTTACATGGACTTATTATTGGGTGCTCCACCCTTAAGTAAGCTCAATGACATATTTACAGGCAATGCTAATGCTGTACTCACTCCCTCCATGTCAGCCAACACTACCTCCGGTAATATATTAATCATTCTCTTCTTATTTTATGTTTTACATTCAATTTATTATATATATTTTATTTATAAATTCAGATACATGGACCACAAAATGCGAGGAACTAAGATCCTTAAAAGATGAATTAGTAAGCATGATTAAAAGGCTGTTCAAAATAGTGGATCGCCTTAAGGGACCTTCTATGTGGAGAGGGTCGAGTCTTTGTTAGGCGGGAACCGGTTTATTATTGGAAAGTTTATGAAGATCTTACAACCGAGGAGGACATGCTGGCCGCATTTGGTGAGGGTGAATATGAACCAACCAACTTTATGGATGATATTTCAGATGACGATGACGAGGATCACGAGCCTATTTGCGGCACGATGGATTAAGACTAATGAGTGGGATATTATTAAGACTAGTTACATTTTCTTATTAACCACTGTTGTATTCAGTCTTTCTTTAATGTTAGAACTGTCATTTTTCAATGTTGTATTTATGTTTCAAATTAATCAAATAAAACTTTAAGGTTTTTTAATTAATTATTCAAAATTAATCAATGTCGTAAACATTACTTTTTTTTTATAAAACAACAATATTATAAATTAAAAATTGGAAGATATTATTATTAAACTATTATACAAGTATAATATTATACAGCTTCAAAATTATAAAATATACCAGTTTGACTGGCTATTTGCAGGTCAAAATAGCCAGTTTGACTGGCTATTTGCAGTTAACAATAAAAAAAAAACATGGAATATTCACTAACTATATGCTTCTTTAATGGTTTTAACATATAAACAATTACACATCAGACAAAAAAGGGTACAAAAAAACTAAACAACCGTCTTACTAGGAAAAATATGGTGAACAAAATATTGACTAATTATATGCTTTTATTTAATTAAAAACATCGTTTAAGGAAAGTCCACTATGTTCTAGCTAAATACTTCGGTTCCACCATTAATCTACACGTTCAAAGGTTACAAATTAATCTAAGTAAAATAAAGTCGATAACTAGCAAATTGACCAAAACAGGCCATTTTTTCCACCAAAAAAATGTATATGTTTTCTACCGAAATTATTTTCCTATTTTGTACTAATAATTATTTAGTATAAAATATTTTATACTATTATACCAAATTATTATTTACGTATAATATTATTACCACATAAAAATTTAAATACGTTACAAATACAGACTTGTACGTATAATATTTTTTATACATAAAAAATCTAAATACGTTTAAAATACATAATACGTAAAATATTTTTGATACATAAAAAATCTAAATACGTTACAAATACAAAATTTTACGTATAATATTATTTATACATAAAAATTTAAATACGTGTTAAAAACTTAAAAATAAGTATTTGAAATAATTTCAGTGTAAACGCAATAAGTTACAAATTACAAATTAATAGACAAAATTATAAATACCAGAAATTACCGAAATCGCCGTCAACAAAATATAAAATATCAGCTGCCGAAATTGCTTCAGGAAATGACGTTTGTTTTTTTAAGAGTTTGTGATTGTGAATTGGCGATTGTGAATTGTGAAAATGAATTGGCGATATGATACTGCTACTTATACATCTAATTTTACTCATGCGCTGCTCAACAATCAACCAGAAATTATTACTCAATGCAAATATTTATTACTCATGCATGCAGGGGCGAACCTAGGATTAAAAGTCTGGGGTAGCGAAAATATTAAGCGTATAATGTAAGTCACGGAAAAATGTGTCGAACATATAAAAATGCAAATACAAACGCACAATCAATATTTAAATGAACGGTTGATACTAACATAAAAATTTCATTTTATAATTCACCACTAACTATACCTTTGTTTTATTTTTTAACCATAATTTTTATTATGTAGTTTTGTGATACAAAAAACTAGTAACCACTGCTCCGTAATAGCTTAAGATTTTCACATTATGAATGGACAATTTATCTTCATTTTCCTCGATTTAGAAAAATCTAACCATTATAAAAAAAAACATAATTATTAGGTAAAATATAAAACAAAGTGCATACTTCCTAATACACAATATAATAGACATAACCAATTTAAAAATTTGCAATAAATAAACAAATTAATTAAAGTTCAAAAGCTAATTATTGAATTGTTGTGTAAAGTTGTTTTACGAAATTTATTTGAGAGGAAATAAAAAAAAAATCCTATTATGCCCGTGACAAGGCTTGATCACTGGACTACCAATGTAGAGCACTCCTACTTTACCACTAAGCCACCTCAATTATCATGCTTATTAAATGCCTATAGTTTTACTTATTCTTTTATTAACAGGCTTGGGGTAGCAAACTAATACCACATAAACTGATATTTTTTCCGATGGGGTAGCGGCGGCTACCCCTTGCTACCAGCTAGGTTCGCCCCTGCATGCATGGCCATTACTACTCAATGAATCAATGCACCACCACAAAATGTGACCATTACTACTCAATGAATCAATGCACCACCACGAAATATTGGCAGCAAAAAATTCAAGAGAAGAGCCATTTCAAATGGCGATTGGCAGGACAGAGGACAGAATTGCAGAGGATAATTCGCCAGTTCAACTGGCGATTTGCGTAATAGCCAGTTGAACTGGCGATTTGCAGGAAATTAAAAAAAAAAAAATTAAATTGTAAGAATCGCCAGTTCAACTGGTGATAACGCTATATGTTTACGCTAAATTTTGTAACACCCTGAATCTCAAGCTTTGTGTTATACAAGGTACGGCCTACTGGAATACTGAGAATGTATTGCGGATCGTAAATTGTATTTGTCATTTCATTTCATTTCATTGCAACTTACGATGCTTCAATGCCTTCTCCAGTTCTCCTGTCTTGTTCTCTACTTCTCTCTGTGTGAGTCTGTGTTTCTTCCTATGACTCTCTCAAGTCTCTTCTCTATTTCAGCAGTGATTAATCAACATCACTCCAATCATTCACTCATCCCCCTACCCTCTTTTCCACTTCTTCTTTGACTTTTGACTCACTTGGCTAAGTCTAGTTTAAAACGGATAATCTCTATCTAAAACTAAAGACGGGTCAAATATTATTATCTGGTAATAAAGACAGAACCTTTCGTATTTTTTAGATAACAAATGAGATAATTTGGTATATATTTAACTTGTCTTAAACTTAAAACGAATAGTGACCGTCTAAAATGAGAATTTGGGTTAATTCTATACTATGTTTGTTTAACATCTTCCAGTAGGTCTCTCGTCTTAAGAATAAAACGGGTCAAGCAATACCCTTAATTCCACTTCTTCTTTGACTTTTGACTCACTTTAATTCTTTACTAGGTTTGTTGAGCATCTTTCAGTAAGTCTCGTTTTAAGAATAAAACGGGTTAAACAATACACCATTTGTATAGATGAGATAAATATTTTTTTTTTCTATGTATTACGCCTTGTCTTATTCATCTCACGTGGGCATACTTGTCCGTCTTAAGCTTTAGACGGAGATCTCCTTCTTAAATGAGAATTTGTGTACATTTTAAACCCTTTATAACATATCAGAAATTTAGAACGGACAAGGGCAAACTGAGTTGAGAAGATCTTCATCACTGGAACACGATTGTCAAGCTATTGAGTCTCAACCATGGTGAAGTAACTAAGACCATCCCTAAGCATAGGTCGCGCTAATTAGGCCGCGACCCGATTTTACTCTTAATCTCATTTTATTTATCCTGGCCTAATTTCACCCTCCCAAGCAGAAGGTCACGACCTAGATCATCAACCCAATTATTTTTCCACTTCACGTCATTCCCAATTCTTTTTCCACATTCTCTACCCCACTTTTTTTAGTGTTCACCAATAGAAAGTGTAAACATAAAGGTCACAAATGTGGTCAATTTGTGACCAATTTGTGACCTACAATTTGCTTCACCAAATGTCACAAATTGACCTTCTATGGCAAATGTCACAAATTAGCAAAATAAGGTCGCAACTTAATTTTACTTAATTAGGTAATTAGCATGACCAAGCAAGGTCATGACCTAGCAATTGACCTTGCTTGGACATGGTCTAAAGATTGACCATGTGTGGTCGTACCCGAGTGAAACAAGCAAAGGCTCAATTCGAGTAACTATAAATTGTACTTGAATGACTTTTGTACCTTTGTCGGTACAACAACATTACCTCAATGGCTTAATGCTCCCGTACATTACAAGAGTAAGCAACCTTGCCCTTGATTTTTTCCGAATAATCTAAGATAAAAATTGCATCGAAAACTGCAAATCAATAAGGGCTAATTAATGTGGGGCTACTTCCCACAAGGACTGGTCGAGTGGTCTCTACAATTGTGAGGGCGAATTAACAAAACTTACTCGATACAGAAGTACAAATAACCTATTAAAATGGCTTAAAGAAAAGAATGTACTCTTACTACTAATCAGTAAATGCAGTAAACATAAATACATAATATAACAATGTACAACCAATTTAATTCAATACCAAAATGACAAAATCAGTAGAATGTAGCATGTCCTAGAGCTTAGACAGTAATAGTCAACAAGAACATTTAACAATTGAAGTATAACCTTCGCAATAACTATTGAGTAAAACCGTCTACAGTTCTATATACGGTGTATAAAGATGAATCATTCATTTATAGTAACAATGAGCATCTACCTAATAAAAGTACCGTCTCACACTATAAGACAATCTTATTCTATAATTTTACCGCCTTTGAAATCGTATAATATATAACAAATTCATTAAAAACAGCTTTGAAGAGGGACCTGCTAACTATAATCAGTGATCCAATAAATTGAAGATGAATAAATAAGCATGAAGAGAGTTCTGGCAATAGAAGATCTTTCCTTTCCATTTCTAGGAATAAAAAATAATACAATTCATAGTAAAAAAACAACCTGACCAAAGGTTCCCTACCCTATCTATAACTTTCCTTCTTCAAAGAAGCCAGAGATTTTGTCAGCCTGAATGCTCATCACCATCTACTGTTTTCTTTCACTCTATATATTAGTACTCTTTTAAACCCATCTTCAATATACTGGTAGGAAGAAGGTTGCTTGCAATTTAATATGATGTGTAGTAGTAGTACTTTTTTAACATACCAAATGATTTTTGAATTCCGGTACGGTCCCGGCACTTCTTTTGTTCTCAGATAAACCCGTTGCATCACGTACAATGACTTTATAATAGCTTACGCGCCGTATTTAATAATGATATTAAATGAGGTGCAAAAGCTATAATGGCCGTTGTACTTAGACCTCACAAATGGGTCATTCGGGTCGGGTTTGGATCAGGTCACTTCGGGTCGGGTCAGTTCATTTTCGGGACAACTATTTACTTGGTCGTTTTCGGGACGGGTCATTTCGAGTCAGGATTTTGCAATAACTAAGTCGCTTTGAGTCTATCGGGTCCCACATTTCGGGTCATTTACAGGTCTCGGGTCGAGTCAGTTTAGGTCTACTTGTACTACAATATTCTTACAGGAAACCAACTGTAAGTCTGTAACAGATAAGGGGAAAAAAACAAAAACTCCATATATAACTATAATTTGAGATGATATAGATTGTCTATCAAGCAAATTTGTTCCTCTCTCTTCACCCAATGCAAGAAAGGAAAGGTAAACCAGTAACAGAGGAAGAGCATTAACCAAGAAACTTAGAAAGACCTCTCTTGGTTTCTTTTTTTTTCCTTAAGTTTTTTTTCTTTGGGAAGAGGGACCTTTTCTTAGTCAGCATTCTGACTTCTTTTATATATATTGAGTATTGATCACAATTTTACACCTGGGCTTCTCTAACTCCAAGTGTTTTGGAATTCTATCACTCTATCTCTCCCTCTCTCTAAAAATATAAAGATTTCTCTCTAATTATCATATTCATCATTTGATTTTCTGAAGAAATGATGATAAAGTTCCTCTCTTGTTTAGCATTACTTCTGCATGTAATGGCTTGGTTTCCTGCAGCTAGTAGACATTTACCTCCTACTTCTCTGCAACCAGGTATGTCTTAAGCAGTAACTATTAACGAAACCCGTCAACATCAAATTTGCCCTTCAAGGTTTTAGTTGCGATATTCGTTATACTAAAACTTTCATTTATTTTGTTCAGGTACCAGAGTCGCTCCTGAGGATGTAGAAGAAGCTTCATATGTTTCAAGACAGGTATATTGCTTCTATCCTTCTATCTGACTCCTACAGTCTTTGAATCTCTATAGACCCAATTTTGAACTTAAAAATTCTATTTACTGGCAGCTTTCGAAACCAGGAAGCTACAAAGGAGTGTACCAACTCGGGTCTAGACCACCAACTTGCGAGCACAAGTGTGATGGTTGTAACCCATGTATGGCTATCAAAGTCCCTACAATCACAGGCCGCCTAGGGATCCAATTTGCAAACTATGAGCCCGAGAGTTGGAAATGCAAATGTGGGCCCTCAGTCTATAGCCCGTAATAAAAAATTTTGCGAGTCTAGAGATTTAGGCATATATATATGTCACGTTTATGAAATGTTGTAGGACTTTAGCAATGTAGTTATGTAGTAGAGGTATTAAATCAGATATTCAATTGAGATACCAGGATCAAATCAATGTAAGAATTATATATACTAAATTAATCATCTTTTCTAATTTAATGAATTTCAAGTATTCTTTGAGCCATGGTTACATGGACGAAAAATAAAGAATCATGTGAGCCTTTTGTTTGAAATCTACTGAAGTAGGTCATCAAATTCTGGAGTAAAAATAACTTACGACTGTTCCCGTCTTTACTTGTCCTCCTCGTAGCAAAATGTTAATTCAGCTTTTCACATCACCCTCCAGATATTGCTTGTCGCTTATGCGGAGACGTCAGATTTAACCAGGATTTCATCATGTCGTATGTCGTAAAACCGATTGCCACAGAGGGTACAACTTTGATATAGTTAATGCTGAGACCAGCAAATAGCTGTCTCCATCCTTGACTGTTGATAATCCCGGTAAGCCCTTCAATGGTATTCCTATACCTTATACCACTACCCTGTAGGTTCTCAACCTGGAAGAAAAACATTGACCAAAAATCAGCTCATAATTAATGGAAGACAATGAAATCAAATTGATTGGTAACTAGAAATCTTTTCTAGTATTAGCAATGGAAACGTAAATATGCATCTAAGAAGAATCTGGAGAGCAGGAAATGAGGAAGGATAAAGACCACATGAGAGCAGGACATGTAGTCGTGCAGGCATTTCAGACAAATTTACCTGCATTTGTCGCCGCACAACATCCAATGGGTAAGTGAAAGTTTGTCCGAATAAGCCAGCCAAAGCTCCACATGAAAGACGCAATACGATAGACTTCTGGTGCTCTTCAGGAACCTTTCGTTTAAGCTCCTCGTATATATAGAACTTCAGACCAGCATATGGTAGAATTCCAACTAGAGTTGGCCCTGTTCAATAAAAAAGTACATGTGAATCGCATATATAAAAACGGTTTTTCAAAAGCTAAATATGGTAAGATTAACAATATATTCTCCCAAATCATACTTGAATATCTTCCGGAATATGTTGTTAATCTTACCATATTTAGCTTATTAAGGTGTGCCATAAGGGCGCACGTTAGAAAACCAATATAAGAAAGTACAAAGAACTTGAATGTCATGAACTCAGTACTAGAAGAAAGCAGGAGTACCAGCTAACTATTTAGTTGACCAGAAATCAACTCATTTACAATATGACACAATCAAATTTCATATTGTAGTCTACTGTAACATCTTAACCTGGTAGTAAAGCTAGTGAAGGAGCTCTACCGATCAGTAGCTTTATTTCTATTTAACAAGACTTACCTACACCACGGTAAAGGCCACGTGCTCCACCTTCCTTGTACACCTTCTTAAACACATCTCGTATTCCAATATATGAAGCTGAGGGGCGACTGAAGCTCGTACTAGTGCCAAAATTTGATCGATTGTCAACTACCTATAAAAAGTCATTGAAGTCAGCATCAAATTCCAACTACAAAACACTAAATTTGATGCATGTCTTAATGAAATCCACAGGTTCCTGTCGAGAACAGACCGAGATTTGAATGTAATGTCAAAGCTGAGCTAATCAAATGTAATGAACTCCACATAAATGTGGATCAGCTATAACATACCTGATATGCAAGCTTTGTTCTGGCCAAGTCCAAAGGATAAGTGCACAAAACTGCAGTTCCACCAGCTGCTGAGCCCGCTAAAAGATCTACAACGGATCCTGTCCCCAGTGAAGGACAATTTTCATACAACCAGTACCGATACCTCTCATACGCCATAAAATGCAAGGCTGCATAAGGAACTATCCTTATGACACTTGCACCATTGCCTCTACAAAAACAAAACTAATTAATAAGCTGAATGATGCAGCATTAAATCAGAAACAGATCAAGAAGAAAAAGCAATACTTCTTGATAACAAAGGATGAAACAAACACTCACTTGTATAGTCCTTGAATGCCTTCTTGATAAAGCACCTTCTTTAATGACCTGTAGACCCCAATAGATTGAAATCCTACCGGCCGAGTCTATAAATGTATTCAAAGAGACTGTAAGCAACTAAGTATAAAACCCGAGTTGGATTCTTCAAAAACAAGATACATTGTGCAAGAGCACAAGTGCACAACACAACAAAACGACCTAATAACACACTACGCATCTGAAAAAAATGAATAACTATTGCAGGTGAATGCCAAGAGAGTAATTAACTTTGTCAATGCCCAAAATGACACATATTAATGCAAAATGAAATGTCATTATCATTTATTAGTATCTCCCAAAACTCTCAGGCTTGTACTGCATAAAGGGCTACGCCGTATAAGCTACGTAATCCTGAATTATCCTCCAACATGATATAATAGTCTTTCTTACCATTTTGATACAAGAAAAAAATACGTATACGCAGACTTCAGTTTTACACCCCAAAATTGACAAAGATGCAAATTTTCAAACACAAACACAATTGATCATGACATAAAAAGAACACAATTATTCTCCACTCAAGCCGGTGATGGAGCAGCTAACAGGGGCTACCGCCCCCACAATGAAAAACTTGATCTTTTTCGTTGATTTTTTTTTTTTTTTTTTTGCTCTAAGTAACTCTATTGCACCCACTAACTCACCCTTTAGAATATCCTATCTATATTAAGACCGCCTCACATCAAATCCACACTCGTCACTAACTCAAACACGAACTCAACAAAAAAACGCACATCAACCCTAACCTATCAAAACATATTTCAACAAACTAAGTTAGTGAAGTCATGAGATGTGGTATTCATGACCTAGGTTCGAACCTCATCGGCCTCAAAAGCATCAAAATCGCCCTTCAAACTCTCTACACCAAAAAAAAAAATTAAAACAAAAACAACCGATTGATAATACATGATCCTTTATGCGCATCCTCACCCACGCTATCTTTTAATATTGTATTCCACATACACGCTATTTACCAAAAAGTGGTCACATTTTGCAAAAGCCCGACAATAACGGTTGTACACAAGAATTTTCATACAAACACAATCAAGTATCTAGCATTCAATCAAATTATCCATAATTTTCATAATTTCATTCCATATCATTCGCAAACATCCACACTATATCTACATTACGATAAAACTA
Organism: Heliosperma pusillum; assembly: GCA_022085475.1. Taxonomy (NCBI): domain Eukaryota; kingdom Viridiplantae; phylum Streptophyta; class Magnoliopsida; order Caryophyllales; family Caryophyllaceae; genus Heliosperma; species Heliosperma pusillum. Next base: position 5,333 of record JAIUZE010009878.1, on the reverse strand, counting down.
CATAAATTCAATATTTCAATCCTCTATACTGTACTTTGCCAACCTAAAAATCCTGGTTCCGCTAACTACAAATCCTGGTTCCGCTACTGCTAAAAATACATTGAACATTCTTTAAAAAAACAACAAAATTAACAAAAAATTAACCTGAAAAAGAATCTTGATTCTTTCAAGAGGAGCAACAGCGGATTTAGCGAAAGCTCCAGCAGCGCCACCGGCGATCAATTCACGTACATAAACCGGTAAATAATCGACAACAACCGTTGATTTATCATCAACAATCAAACCACCTGCAACATTCGATGCTGACAACGTTGTTGGGCTTTCCGATGAGCCCATTTCACACAAATCTAAGCCCAACCCAACCCACTTGAGAAAAAATCTGGGTTTTTTTTACCAGGTGGATTTAATGAATTGGGTAAGTTTTTAATTGTGATTAACTGCATCAATTAATGGAGGATTCTGTTATGTACACATCTCAGGGAAATGTAAAATTACTGAGGGATGAAACAGTAAAATCCAAAAAATAAAATCTGGGTTTTTTTACCTGGTGGATTTAATGAATTGGGTAAGTTTGTAATTGGAATTAACTGCATCAATTAATGGAGGATTGTGTAATGTATAGATCTCAGGGGAATGTAAAATTACTGAAGGATGAAACAGTAAAATACAAAAGTAAATATGGGTTTTTATCCCAGGTGGATTTACTGAATTGGGTAATTTTCTAATCTTGATTAATTGAATCAATTAGAGGAGATTTGTGTAATTTATAGATGTATGACTATATATATGTGAATGTATAAATTAGGAAGAAGGTCTTTTTTTAATAAGGATAAAAAAAAGACTTATAGAGGAAGTTAGGTAGTTATTAGATTAAGAAAGTTTGAATGGAAAATTATTAAAATAAAGAATAAATAAATAATGTTGGTGGATTAATTGAAAGGCACGTTTGTTGTGATTGATTTGGTAACGAAATTGGTAAGATTCAAAGAAAGTTCTTGTTGTGAATATTAATGCGCAATTACGTTGCGCGGTTGCGTTTAATAATTTGTTAAATAGTTGGGTATTTTTTGGCGGTTTTCTGGGTTTATTTAGGAATAGTTTGGGTTGAGTAGAGAGTAGAGTATATTCCTATCTACGATTGAAGTTGTTCTTCTATCTACAGCTGGAATCTTCTCTGGAATGGCTCTACGTTGCATGTGCGTATTTAGAGCTGCCCAACTGTTGATCGGGTTAGTCGGGTTCGTGTCAGATCGGGTCAGCCTACCTTTTCGAGTCTAGTCGGGTTGGGGTTGGGTCGTTATTGTCTTATCGGGTTGGGACATTTCAGGTCAAATGGCGTATCGGCCGTTATCGGGTCTAGTTACTTTATAGCATTAATTTTAAATTTTGACCATTAAATTTATTTTTTGACCATTACTTGATATGGTTACTTCATTATTAAGTGTATCAAATCTAAACACCAAATTATTTTTCGTTTCAATTAATATTAAGCTTAATAATTGTCAGACCATCAATTTAATCAGGTCAATATCGGGTTGGGTCTGGTTCGAGTTACGAGTCTCCATCAAGTCGGGTCTATTTTGGTTCGCAAAATTCTCAGGTTTTATCAGGTCGAGTTTGCCCGGTTTCAGGTCGGGTCAGACTTGTCATTTCAATTCGTATTACACAATCATTTGTTTATTTTTTAATTTTTTGTGTCTTATTCATTTATTTACCTTTTTTTATTTTAGGAATACTTTTGAATTTTGATGGTAGCTTATTTAGTTCAATGAGATACTTGCCAAACACCTGTACATAAATAAAATAGCTGGAATTTGGTCAAATAAGCTCATTAGATTAAATAAACTACCTGGAATGCCTATCAAATAGACTCTAACAAGTTTAAATGTATACTAAGCACTAGACCCGACAAAACTGGGTCGATCAGAGCCAAACCTTACCCGTGTTCGAATGGACTCCAACCCCCGAATTGACTTGAACCTATTCAACCTGGCCCAATTATTTATCATGACATACTAATTGTTGTGCACAAATAACTTGATAAAAACTATCCTAACAAAGTAACAATAACCCGGCCTAGACCGACTCTTTGAAAACTCCAACAACCCAAGCCAAATTAACCCGTCACAAATCCGACTCGATTGACCTGTTTATAGCGCGTAACTATCGATTCTAAATCTTATCATCCGTAAATCCCTCTCTACTCGCTATCCTGTTGAAGTGTTTATGGTCAATTATCAGTTATCAGTTATCAGTTATCAAGACCTAATATGTGGCTAAGACCAGCAATTTGGGCCTTTTTTAGTACCGATTCGCGGCCCAAACTTAGACAACTTGGCCCACAATCACCTCTAAGCCAGTTTAGGAGCGCTAAATAAACACTAATAAATTGGACATATTGAGTCATGTACTAACTACCAATGTAGCAACAACTCGTCTGATGGAAGACAGGCACTATCCGTCACAAGCTGAAGACGGATAGTGCCCTTCTTCGATGAGAATTTGTGATGTAGTCATGTGTATTGTACAATCTCTCCTCTTCTAAAAAACTCGACGTTTGCTTCTTTCGCCTTTGTTAATTTGATCCAACTTGTTTACACAAATACCTTTATAAGGAGTCAACATCCTCTCCATTTTCTAAAAGAAATGGAGTGGCAAGTTCCTTTTAATGGTTTGGATTTAATTCGGCATAGATTGGATGGTTGTAAATTAACTTGAATAAGAAAAGGTAAATGAATGAAAAAAGATATACTCCGTATAATATAATATGAGTGTATTAGAGAGGAAATGGAGATGATCCAAATTGTTTTATAAGGTGTTCTCACAAATTTATCATAAAACGGAATATTCTAATAATCACTTTTACCCATTAATAGGATTGTGTCTGGATACGTTTTGACAACTATATTAATGTAAACCCGTCTTACACAAGACTAACTCTTTTGTATAAGTCTCAAATCCCGTTACTGGAGATTATGTGCGTCTGTTAACATTGGTGTATGACGAAAATTACTGTAGGACTCAACCCCATTACTTTAAAACATTTTGCTGCTTGATTCCGAAGGGAAAATGGTAGCTGTCAAGTATTACTCGAATGATTGGCCAACAAAAGCAGCAAAATTGGCTTACGAGAAATCTGTTTTTTTTCTTCCAAAACCCTGAAGACCAATGCAAGAACAGAAGGTAGCTTGTTGCTGGCATTTTTAATATTGTACGCGTCGTCCTGCATTTCTTGATTTGTTCTAGGACTGCACAGTTTGCTGGTTTGTTACATACGGCGTAGAATTAGCTTATAGACCGATACAAACTAATGTGCCTTGCGTAAAGGCATGTGCCTTTGTGCTATGTGACCTTCGCCTTCGTGAGCCTCACACCTCCTGGCCCTGCACCGATTCTCAATTTCAGAGCTTATATCTGGTTCCTTTCACACTTGTATTACTGTTGTGACTTGTGACTTGTGACAATGTGACTTGCGCTTAATGACCCTTTAAAGGAGAGGAGTTGAAGAGATATTTCTTATTTTTGTTGTGTCTATAACCTGATTACTTCGTCTGTTTTCCGTGTTTAGTTGATCCATCATCGGCGTAAATCCAGTATAGTTAAGTATCGCCTAGATTGTCCTTTTTAAGGCTAATGCCTCTGTGGAACCAACATTTCTGATGATGAACATTTTGTGGAAACAAGTCCTAAAGATAATACTCCGTATAAGTTAGACTGCGCGTCTGCGCCTACCCGCTGAAGAAAGGAGTCGGGATTCTCTCTAATAACTGGAAGGTCCAGTATCCCTGCTTTCAACCAAAAGGCATAGGCCGGAAATACTTGGTGTAATCTCCAGATCATTCTTGCAGCTAGGACTCAAAACTGCAAGAAACAAGACCAATCCATTATTTATCAGGACACAATATGTTATCATATGGTGAAAAGAGGGTGACGGAATTAATCGATCAAAAATTTATGTTCGTCTATACAAATTCATTTCTAAGGCGTTTTACATGAGAATTTGTAAAATGAATTTACTACAAAAGTACAAAGTACCAACCAAAATTTAATTAAAAGGGAGCGTTTTATTCATTCTTTCTAAGATCCTCCGATGTGTTTACGAGTGACACAACTCACACGATAGTACGGTACGACCATTACCCTACTAGCTTATTCCGAACTCATACCCCATAGTATCCATGAACAACTCGTGCAAAATAATTTGTAAGCCAGGCTAAGTCCAAATCAATCAATAGTTCAATACCTCTAATCTAATAATAAAAGTTGGCAAGAAAGTGTCGTAACATTGAGGTAGTCTATTAAGTTAGGTTGGTGAAATGTTAAATCATGTTAATAAAGTCATCACCAAGACGTGTCTATAGTGCATATGTACTAATGTAAGTATATACTTCATAAAGCTAGACAAAACTATGTCTTTCACAAATCAATAATCAAAGCCTCTATATTCCATATTGGTCCAATTTATAAGTCAATAAGTTTTGTCGAAGATGGTCTACATTTCGTCACAAGTTGAAAACAGGAATGTAACCAGATGAATTTTTTAAGTTATAATAGTTTTGTCAGAGCAAATGGTCACATTTATCGTTTAAAATGATGATATTTGGTTCGTTTTCAGCTCGCGACAAAAAATGTCCCTTTTTGATGAAAATTGGTGTTTATAAATATAGATAACCCAATTAACGACAGAAAGTATACATTGCAAACTATACTAGATTTTGCATATTCTTTCTTTTACTTGCAAGATAGTTTATATTCTTCTCTCTTCACTTTCAAATTAAAGCCAAAGTTAATAGGGTCGGTGACCTACAAATATATAGGTGTTGCCCTAATATAGTCTCATGTAATAAGGCTTGCACGTTTTATGTTTCCATTTATTATTACATTGCAATATTGCATTTTTATTTTCTATTTTTGTTTATCAAGTTGTCTTATACTCCCTCCTAGTCGGTCATTTCTTCACCCTTTTCTTATTGGGTAAGTCGGGTTTTCTTCCCTCTTTCCCTTTTTGGATGTGGGATTGTGTATTTTGTGTGGTCTAAATTCATTTGTATGTGGGGTATTGTGTTTTGTGTGGTCCAAATTCATTTCCTTAATTTTTGTGTAAAAGGAAAAGGGGAAGAAATGAGTGACTAGGAGGGAGTATATAAAACCGTCTAACTATAACTCGAGTCCAATAAAAAGGATCCAATATCCCAATATAAGACGATAGTCTTTTTTTATTTGAATATATAAGATGATACTTGTTGCAACCTTATGATAACGATCAACCTATTTAAATATGTTAAATTTTCGTAAAATATCACATTATCAAATCAAAACTGTAAACTTAATTA
>JAIUZE010009877.1:0-41029 GCA_022085475.1 Heliosperma pusillum | reverse complement strand
AAATATCACGTAATTAGAGATTACGTGGACAGAAAGGAAATTGACATTTGTAAGGTTGGGACAGATGACAACATTGCTGATCCTTTAACCAAGCCTTTATCAAAGGCTAAGCATGATGGTCATGTCGTCACAAGGGGATTGAGACGTGTGCCAGAATTCCTTTAGATTATGTAATATGTAATAATTGAATGTTGTATTAATTATTTCATATACGATAATGGCATTCATTGTTCGAGTTTTATTTTAAACTCTTTTATTTAGTTTGACTAAATTTAATACTTTGTTTATCCGAATAGATTGTTGGACCCTATTCAAGTGAATAGGACGAACTTAGTATTTTGTCCCTAGTCACTCAATTAGGTGACGTCTCGAAATGACTAGATTGTAAGTCGATCGATGGTTGGTTCAGCACCATGGGGTCATGGAGATGACTGGTCGTTTACATAGACAGACTGTATGACACTCTGTCGGACAGTGACATTGTAGAGACCCTTAAATCAATTATTTGATGCCTGGTCGTGGCAAGGTCTTCTATCTTATTCCTATAAGTCGATTCTTTTGACTGGCGACCGTCTATCTGAATCGGTGCAGTTTCCGATTGGTTTTGGTTGATGTTCTAGGTCGTGCCGTAAAAGGAGGTCGATGGACTTCTTCTGGATCATGGTGATCTGCATCATACAGAGTAGATGGATCAACATGAATTGTCCACCCACGTTGGGTAAAAACATCTTTAGGCCACTCGAGGAGAAGTTAATGTAAATGCGTGGCCACGCTCGGAAAGAGATCTATGGTAGATTTTCCGGTCAGACAGTTACTCTCCCTATCGAGAAAACCACTCTAGATATTGTCAATCGCAAGTGCGACCTGGAAGACACCTTGGGGGGGGTGTTTGTGATAAAGGAGACCAAGAGAATCGGTGCGCACCTTGTGTCAGACAAGTGGGAGATTGTTGGAGTAGGTGTCCTCCACAATAGTGCGCCACATAATAAATCTTATTAAGGCATATAATTGGGATATTTATTGACTATATATATGATTATTCAGTTGATTAACGTAAATCAATAACGGTTGGCTGACTAGAGTTTGACGTTATTGTCGTTTGACGGCGGTGATCAACTGATCCCTTTCGGTCACACCTAAAGGATGAAATCCAAATAGTAACTAATTATTTGTATACGATACATTTAATTAGTACATTACATATATTCGATATGTACGAGAGTTAATTATTAGAAATTGAGTTAAGAACTCAAATTCGATTAAACTTATTTTTCAATTATGCGATAATTGACTACTAAATTTATATCTTATTTTAATACGATTAAATAAGATTTAACTTAGTAATTAATCGTTAAATTACTAAATTAGTTGAGGTTTTGAGATAGAGGTAATTAGTTAATTATATTTACAAGGAGTTGTAAAATAAATTAACTAAGCATTGTGGGACCCCATTATATATTGATATAATGGTAAAATATTACTTAAAATGTTAAGTACATATTATTTGTTTAATTGAGTCATATAATTGTTATATGATCAAATTAACACTTAATTATACAAGATAATTAACCATATGATCAATAAGTATTTGTGAGACAAACATCAAAAATCAAAATGGACCAAACTAGGCCATTGTGGCCGGTTAGATTGCTAGTTACATGGTGATGATTGTTGCTCTTGTTTACACTCTTTAGTTACCAATTGAAAGTGACATAATAAGTAGAATATAATCATCACTTATACTACAACACTCCACCCTAATGCATGTGATTAAAATAAGCAAAATGAGAGCCTTGTGATGCTCATATGGACCGGCAATATTGCCTATAAAAGGGCAATATGGTTGATCATTTTGTTTGTTCATTCATGCTTGTTTTCCTTACTTCTATCAAAACTCATATTCTCTCTAAAAACTCTCAAATACTAATATTTACTAAGTATTACTAGTGTAGTAATATAGTCATAATATTAGTAGTATAATATCTATCTTATTATCTAGTTAATAATAAGGGTAGATTATTTGGGTTCATCTTGGTGCAACTTGAAGGAGGTCTTCTAGTTTGGAGATTTTTTGTTCATCCATATTATTAGCTCAAGAACAACAAGAAGGTGTTCTTGTTGTGCCCATATTATTTTCATATCAATGTGAGGAAATTTCTTCTTTTATATAAATGTCTTTATATTTGCATGCATGTTACATAGATCATTAAATACTAAATTAACAAGTAATTTAGCAACTAATTAGAGGAGTCTAATTAAGGTCTATGGACTTTCACCAATATGCCAGAGGAGGTCAATGGAGTATTGTTTTTATCAGAGGCAGCCATGATCAAGGAGATGAAGCAAGCACAACCTGTGATCATCTTGCTGTCTAAGGAAGTTGCAGAAGGGGAAAGCTCCAAATTGCCAGCAGAGGTTGAGCCTTTGATCTTGAGATACAAGGAGGTCTTTCCAAGAGAGTTGCCAGATGGACTACCACCCCTAAGAGGGATTGAGCACCACATTGATTTGGTCCCAGGTTCTGTGCTGCCAAACAGGCCAGCCTACAGAAGTGATCCAACTGCCACCAAGGAGTTGCAGAAACAGATTGAGGAACTTATGAGCAAAGGGTTTGTGAGGGAATCCCACAGTCAAGTATAGGTTCCCCATTCAAAGGTTAGATAACATGCTTGATGAGCTTAGTGGAGCTTAGATCTTTTCCAAGATTGATTTAAGGCAGGGTTACCATCAGGTGAGGCTCAGAGAGGGGGATGAATGGAAGACTGCATTCAAAACAAAACATGGTCTGTATGAGTGGCTTGTGATGCATTTTGGGCTGTCCAATGCACCAAGCACCTTCATGAGGCTTATGACAGAAGTGTTGAGGCCTTGCTTGGGCAGGTTTGTTATTGTTTACTTTGATGACATCCTAGTGTATAGCAGCAGCAGAGGGGAACATCTCAGGCATCTTGAAACAATCTTTGGGATCTTAAAAGAGCAGAAGCTGTATGGAAAGGTAGAGAAGTGTACCGTCATGGTTGAGGAGGTTGCATTTCTAGGATACATAGTGTCAGGGAGAGGTATATTAGTTTATCAAGAGAAGGTTGCAGCTATACAAACATGGCCTACACCTAAAACCATCACTGAGGTAAGGGGGTTCCATGGGTTGGCTTCATTTTACAGGAGATTCATCAAGAACTTCAGCTCAGTTGTTGCACCCATCACTGAATGCTTGAAGAAGGGGTAGTTTCAGTGGACTGAGGAGGCCCAACAGTCCTTTGAGAGGATTAAGAAGTTGATGTGTGAGACTCCAATCCTTAAACTACCTGACTTTGATCAGCTGTTTGAGGTGGAATGTGATGCTAGTGGGGTTGGCATTGGGGCAGTGTTGATCCAGAGTCAGAAACCAGTTGCCTATTTCAGTGAAAAGTTGAATGGGGCAAAGCTCAAGTACTCTACCTATGACAATGAGTTCTATGCTATCATCAGGGCACTCATGGGGGCACTACTTGAAACCCAAGCCTTTTGTTCTGCACTTAGATCATGCGGCATTGAAGTACATCAGTGGCCAATACAAGCTAAACCACAGGCATGCCAAATGGGTGGAATTTCTGCAATCTTTTAGATTCTCTAGTAAATATAAGGAGGGGAAGCAAAATGTTGTGGCAGATGCCCTATCAAGGAGGCACTCTCTAATAGCAGTCATGGAGCAAAGGGTATTGGGGTTTGAGTTTCTGAAGGAACTGTATAAGGAGGACCCTGAATTTGCTAAAGAATGGATCACACAAACTGAAAAGGGAAGAGCTCAACGAAGCAAGTATATGTTGCAGGAAGGGTTCCTGTTCCAAGGATGATAGGGGATGTTCAGGTTGTCCTTAGGAGGTGCTCAACATGCCAACAAGCCAAGAGTTCTTTCCAGACTGGACCCTACACTCCACTACCAGTGCCAAACAAACGTTGGGAGGATGTGAGCAAGGACTTTATTGTTGCACTACCCAGAACACAAAGGGGTAAGGATTCTGTAATGATTGTTGTTGACAGGTTTAGCAAGATGGCTCACTTTGTGGCTTGCAAGAAGACTGAGGATACTGCAAGTGTTGCTGAGCTATATTTGAAGGAGGTTGTGAGACTGCATGGGGTTCCTAAGTCAATAGTCTCAGACATGGATGTTAAGTTCATGAGTTACTTCTGGAAAACACTATGGAGACTCTTGAAGACAAGGCTTTTGTTCAGTACTTCTCACCACCCTCAGACTGATGGCCAAACTGAGGTCACAAAAAAAACACTAGGGAGGATCTTGAGGTGTCTGGTCAGCAAATCTTTGAAGGATTGGGACTTGAAGCTAGCTCATGCTGAGTTTGCTTTCAACAGGGCACCCTCATCTGCAACAGGTCACAGCCCATTTGAGGTTGTGTATGAGGTTAATCCACTTATGCCCCTGGAGTTAGCTAACATACCAAGGGAGGAGGTGAACTTTGATGCAAAGAGGAGGGTTGAGCAAATGGTGAAACTTCATGAGGCAGTCAGAAAGCAAATAGAAAGGGCAAATGAGAGGTACAAGAAACAGTCCACGGCTCCTAAGTCAAAGAAGGAGTTCATGCCAGGGGATCTAGTGTGGATTCACTTAGGAAAGGAGAGATTTCCAGCTAAAAGGAAGAACAAGCTCATGCCTAGAGCTGATGGTCCATTTGAGATCATAGAGAGTGTTGCTCCTAATGCATATAAGGTTGATCTACCAGGAGACTATGGGGTTCATGGCACTTTCAATATAGGGGATCTCAGTCCATACTATGGGGATTCTGAGGATGAGGAGGTTACAGGCTTGAGGACAAGCCCAGTTCAACCAGGGGAGGATGTACCAGGAGCTGAGGTATAGGGCAGGGCATAATTCAACAATGGGGGCAAGGGACAAACCAAGGCGGGTCAAGGGGTGAGCAGTGATAGCCAAGGGGAGGTCTACATGGGTATCCAGGGTTCAATCAGGGGGCAAGGAATGGGTAACCAAAGGGGGGACTTCAGGATGGGGAATGCTAGACAAGACAATGTCAAAATGAAGATCCATGATAGCCAGGACACGAGCCAAGACACGAGCCATACAAGCCAAAGACAAGCCCACCAACACCCAGTCACAATATCACAAAAACAGCCAACAAGAGCCACTTGGGGAAGGCACACCTACCACCACACTTTGAACCACCAGCTGCCACCAAGCCCAGCTAAAACCTTACCCACCTAGGTCCAAAAAAGTCCTAGGGAACCAGTTTCAAAACAACACACAACTACCCTAAAAATCCAAATCAAAACAGCCTACAAAAAAGCATAAAGCATAAAGCAATCTTTCCATTTCTAGTTAAACACTGAAAGACTATCTCCAAAAGTCTTTCCTTGTCTTCCCTACTCTTAGAACTACTGCAGAAGAGGGTCAAGGAGCATTAATGAGCTTCGTCCACAACTTTCAAGCCAAAACCAAGCAACAAACACAACCTGGAGCCTGTCACTATCATATGTCTGCATTTTGTCTGTTTTATATTTTTCCTTTTGTATTTCCATTCTAAAATTGTAGCCAGTAATTTGTCATGTTTATGAAGGTTAATCCTGGCCCTTAGATGATATTCTAGGGTTGTATTAATTCAAGCATTGAGGCCTATATAAGGACCCATACTCTTTTGTACAAGGCAGTTGATATTTGAATGAAAAAACTGAGAACTATTCTCATTTCTAAAATCCTTTCAACTTGTGCTTTGTCTTAGTTGAGAGTCAGGCCAAATAACATCCTGTCCTAGGCTGTGGGTGTTGATCTAAGTCTGTGGCAAGTTGAATATCCCTGTGCTTAGACTGTGGGGTGTTTGCTTGTTGTTTTGCTCAAGTTTGCTTACCTGTGCTTGGTTGTGGTAAGAAGTCTTAGCCAGTCCAGTTTGTTGTTTGATTCCCTGTGTTGAGCTATGGGAATTGGGTGACATTCATATCCTGTGCTAGTTTAGGAGTCAAAGGCTACCTTGAGTCCAAATCCATACACACCCCTACAATATCATTGCAATTCTGGCATCAGAGCTTTGGTTGTGAGGCCATTATTACCCTAACTACAACAAAAACACAAAAATAACCCAATGAGTGAAGAGAGGCTTGCAGGTATTGAAGGCAAGGTGGATCAACTAGCAGGCACTGTCAATGTAGTGCTGGCTGGTTTGAACACTGCCATGGAGAACATCACACATCCACTAAGGGGAAGACCATCCCCTAGAGGCAGAGGCAGAGGCAGAGGTCATGGCCACATGGGCATGGGAAAGGACAGCCCCTGCAGGAGGAAGAAGGGTCAGACTCAGGTGACAGCAACATAACCTATGAGGAGATTCCAGATCACACTGACAAGCATCTCAAGGTAGAAATTCCTGAATTCTCTAGTAGTTTAAATCCTGATGATCTATTAGAATGGATTAGGGATGTTGAAAAGGTGTTTGAATATAAGGGTTACACTGATGTTAAATCTTTTAAAGTTGATGTGCTGAGATTGAAAGGGTATGCATCCTTATGGTTTGACAATTTAAAACACCAAAGGATTAAGGAAGGTAAGGAACCTCTTAGGTCTTGGTCAAAACTGAAAAAGAAGATGCTGAGTAAATTTGTCATTAAAGACTACACCCAAGATCTGTTTATTAAACTATCCAAACTGAAACAAGAAGAGAGGTCTGTAGAGGCATACTTTAGGGACTTTGAGCAACTGACTCTCCAGTGTGAGGTCAATGAGAAACCTGAACAAAGGATTGCCAGATTCTTAGAAGGTCTAGATAGGAGCATTACTGCTAGAGCAAGGATGCAACCTTTGTGGTCCTATGATGATGTTGTCAACCTGGCTTTAAGAGTTGAGAAAATGGGAAAGGCCAAACCAGCTATATCTAAACCTGTCACTAGACCTATATACAAGCCTTACAGTGGTATTAGGATGGGAGAGACCCATAAGACAACCACCTAATCAACCACAGACAAAGGAAAGGGAGTTGTGAACTCTAAGCCTAACCCCCCCCCCCCCCCAACTGAGAACAAGATCAGATGTTTCCAGTGTCAAGGGTATGGTCACTTTAGGAAGGATTGTCCTTCCAAGAGGACCATGACACTTATGGAGGTAGAGGAGAGGGAAAAGGAGGGATTGGTTGAATATGTGGTTGATGACAGTATGATGTTAGAGGTGGTGACAGCTGAGGAAGAACCAATGCAGGACTTGGTCATGGCTCATCCTGACACAGGCCATAACTTGGTCCTATGAAGGGTCATGCACTCCCAACATACCCCATTGGAGGATGACCAGAGGTCTTTGATATTCAGGAGTAGATGTACCATTCAAGAAAGGGTCTGCAACTTGATCATTGATGGGGCGAGTTGTACCAATGTGGCTTCCATCACCTTAGTAAACAAGCTAAGTCTGGTCACTCAGGAGCATCCATACCCCTACAAATTGAGATGGCTTAACAAGGGGGCTGAAGTGAGAGTTGATAGGCAATGCTTGGTCCCATTCTCTATTGGGAAGGTATACAAAGATGAAGTGTTGTGTGATGTAGTGCCAATGGATGTCTGCCATCTACCGCTAGGAAGGCCTTGGGAGTATGACAGGAACACCACTCATCAAGGAAGGGATAACACCTATAGTTTCAGGCATGGGGGAAAGAAGGTAACCTTGACACCTCTGCCACCCAACCAGAGGAATTATGGGAGTCCCAATATGCCAGAGGAGGTCAATGGAGTATTGTTTTTATCAGAGGCAGCCATGATCAAGGAGATGAAGGAAGCACAACCTGTGATCATCTTGCTGTCTAAGGATGTTGCAGAAGGGGAAAGCTCCAAATTGCCAGCAGAGGTTGAGCCTTTGATCTTGAGATACAAGGAGGTCTTTCCAAGAGAGTTTCCAGATGGACTACCACCCCTAAGAGGGATTGAGCACCACATTGATTTGGTCCCAGGTTCTGTGCTGCCAAACAGGCCAGCCTACATAAGTGATCCAACTGCCACCAAGGAGTTGCAGAAACAGATTGAGGAACTTATGAGCAAAGGGTTTGTGAGGGAATCCCTAAGCCCTTGTGCTGTACCTGCTCTGTTAGTGCCTAAGAAAGATGGCACCTGGAGGATGTGCATTGACAATAGAGCAATCAACAACATCACAGTCAAGTATAGGTTCCCCATTCCAAGGTTAGATGACATGCTTGATGAGCTTAGTGGAGCTCAGATCTTTTCCAAGATTGATTTAGGGCAGGGTGCAACAGGAGTTCAATGCCAAGCTCAAAGACAAGACCAACCAACCTATGATTAGTCCAACCATGATCCAATACCAACCTCACCATATGTCAAAAGCTATCTTAATGCTTTGTATAGTCCAAGTCCAAGCAAACAAGCCATGACACGAGCCATTGATAGCCATGACACGAGCCAGGGCCAGCCAAGACACAAGACAGACTCACAAAACAAGCCAACAAAACCTCAGGAAATTCAGTCAGCAGCAGTACCTTGGGGAGGGTCTCAGGGTAACTTCCAAGCTTAGGGACTTCAAACCAACTATGGGGCTTGGTTCTAGGGAGGGTCTACTTCCTTTTTGTCCAGGGAACCTTCCTCAGAAAATGCCAGGAACACCTCTCAAAACAAGAGCCAAGTTCACCAGTCCAGTTCTCACCTATCCAAGAGCAGTTCAGCTGTCACTATCAAAGTTTCTTCTTTTGGCCAAGCAGACTCGAGGGCTTTTTGCTCAGACTTTGGGGACTAATACTACTCCATTTTAGAACCAAAACACCAAGCAAAAAGTCCACTTGGACTGTTTCTTGTACCTCTCATTTGCCCTTTCTATTTGCTTTATGACTGCCTCATGAAGCTTCACCATCTGTTCAACCCTCCTCTTTGCATCAAAGTTCACCTCCTCCCTTGATATGTTAGCTAATTTCAGTGGCATAAGTGGATTAATCCCATAGACAACCTCAAATGGGCTGTGACCTGTTGCAGATGAGGGTGCTCTGTTGAAAGCAAACTCAGCATGAGCTAGCTTCAAGTCCCAATCCTTCAAGGACTTGCTGATCAGGCACCTCAAGATCCTCCCTAGAGTCTTGTTTGTGACCTCAGTTTGGCCATCAGTCTGAGGGTGGTGAGAAGTGCTGAACAAAAGCCTGGTTTTCAAGAGTCTCCATAGTGTTTTCCAGAAGTAACTCATGAACTTAACATCCCTGTCTGAGACTATTGACTTAGGAACCCCATGTAGCCTCACAATCTCCTTCAAGTATAGCTCAGCAACACTTGCAGCATCCTCAGTCTTCTTGCAAGCCACAAAGTGAGCCATCTTGCTAAACCTGTCAACAACAACCATTACAGAATCCTTACCTCTTTGTGTTCTGGGTAGTGCAACAATAAAGTCCATGCTCACATCCTCCCAAGGTTTGTTTGGCACTGGTAGTGGAGTGTAAGGTCCAGTCTGGAAAGAACTCTTGGCTTGTTGACATGTGGAGCACCTCCTGAGGACAACCTGAACATCCCCTATCATCCTGGGCCAGTAGAATTGATCCTGCAGTATATCAAGTGTCTTTTGAACCCCAAAGTGTCCCCCTAGTCCTCCTGAGTGTACTTCCCTGATGAGTAGATCCCTGTAAGAACCCCTTGGGATGCATAGCTTGTTTCCTTGGAACAAGAACCCCTCCTGCAGCATGTACTTCCCCCCTTGAGTCCTTCCTCCTCCAGTTTGTGTGATCCATTCCTCAGCAAAGTCAGGGTCCTCCTTGTACAATTCTTTCAGAAATTCAAACCCCAACACCCTTTGCTCCATGACTGCTAATAAAGAATGCCTCCTTGACAGTGCATCTGCCACAACATTCTGTTTCCCCTCCTTATACTTACTAGAGAATGTAAAGGATTGTAGAAACTCCACCCACTTGGCATGCCTGTGATTCAGCTTGTGTTGGCCACTGATATATTTCAATGCCTCATGATCTGAGTGCAGAACAAAAGGCTTTGGCTTCAAGTAGTGCCCCCAATGCATGACTGCTCTGATGATGGCATAGAATTCCTTATCATAAGTGGAGTACTTGAGCTTGGCACCATTCAGTTTCTCACTGAAATAAGCAACTGGCTTTTGCCCTTGTATCAACACTGCCCCAATGCCAACCCCACTAGCATCACATTCCACCTCAAACAGCTGATCAAAGTCAGGTAGTTTAAGGATTGGAGTCTCACACATCAACCTCTTGATCCTCTCAAAGGATTGTTGGGCCTCCTCAGTCCACTGGAACTCCCCTTTCTTCAAGCACTCAGTGATGGGTGCTACAACTGAACTGAAGTTCTTGATGAACCTCCTATAGAATGAAGCCAACCCATGGAACCCCCTTACCTCAGTGATGGTTTTAGGTGTAGGCCATGTTTGTATGGCTGCAACCTTCTCCTGATCAACTGAGATTCCTCTTCCTGACACAATGTACCCTAGAAATGCAACCTCCTCAACCATGAAGGTACACTTCTCTAGCTTCCCATACAGCTTCTGCTCCTTTAAGATCCCAAAGATTGTTTCAAGGTGCCTGAGATGTTCCCCTCTGCTGCTACTATACACTAGGATGTCATCAAAGTAAACCACAGCAAACCTGCCCAAACAAGGCCTCAACACTTCTGTCATAAGTCTCATGAAGGTGCTTGGTGCATTGGATAGTCCAAATGGCATGACAAGCCATTCATACAGACCATGTTTTGTCTTGAATGCAGTCTTCCATTCATCCCCCTCTCTGAGCCTCACCTGATGGTAACCCTGCCTTAGATCAATCTTGGAAAAGACCTGAGCTCCACTTAGCTCATCAAGCATGTCATCTAGCCTTGGAATGGGGAACCTATACTTGACTGTAATGTTGTTGATTGCTCTGCTGTCAGTGCACATCCTCCAGGTGCCATCCTTCTTAGGCACTAGTAGAGCAGGTACAGCACAAGGGCTTAGGGACTCCCTCACAAACCCTTTGCTCATAAGCTCCTCAATCTGCTTCTGCAACTCCTTGGTGGCAGTTGGGTCACTTCTGTAGGCTGGCCTATTTGGCAGCACAGAACCTGGGACCAAATCAATGTGGTGCTCAATCCCTCTTAGGGGTGGTAGTCCATCTGGTAATTCTCTTGGAAAGACCTCCTTGTATCTCAAGATCAAAGGCTCAACCTCTGCTGGCAACTTGGAACCTGTTGGAGCAAGTGTCCTCCACAATAGTGCATTTATATTATAAATCTCATTTTGGAATATTAGTGGGATGACTAGTATTTTGATACTCCACGTCAGTTGATTAACGTAAATCGATAACGGTCAGCTGACTAGAGTTAGACGTTATTGTCGTATGACGGCGGTAATCAACAGACCCCTTTCGGTCACACCTATAGGATGAGACCCAAACAGAAATTTAATTATTTGTATACGATACATATTAATTAGTACTTTATATATATATTTGATATATGTTTAGTTACGAGAGTTAATTATTGGAAATTGAGTTACGAACTCATTCCGGATAAGTTTATTAGTCTATTATACGATAATTGACTGAATAAATTTTACGTCTTATTTTAATACGATTGAATAAGATTTAATTTAATGATTAATAGTTAATTCATTAAATTAGTTGAGGTTATGCATATACTTTGAGGTAGAGATGATTAGTTAATTATATTTACAAGGAGTTGTAAAATAATCTAACTAGGCATTGTGGGACCCATTATATATTGATATAATGATATAATATTAAAATTTAAGTGTATATTATTTATTAATTTGAGTCATATAATTGTTATATGATCAAATTAACCCTTAATTATACAAGATAATTAAGCATATGATTATAAGTATTTGTGGGACAAATATCAAAAACCAAAATGGACCATATGTCACTAGTGGAGGCCGGATTATTGTAGTGTATAACATGATGATTGTTGTTTCTTGTATTACACTACAACATGTGATCATGTCATGTTTATGACACATGATCATGGTCTTATTCACTACTACACTCAAAGTAATTGCATGTGATTATTTTAAGCAAATTAAGAAGCCTCTAAGGCTTGGATGGCCGGACCATGTGTCCTTTATATGGACAAAATTGTTGTTCATTTCATAACACAAATCCATTCTTATTTGCATGCTTATCTCACTAAAAATCGTCATCTCTCTAAAACCTCTCAAACACTAATATTTCCTATTACTAGAGTAGTAATAAAATTAATATTAGTTCATCTTTTCACTTGTGTTTTCTAGTCAAAACTAAGTGATTAGTTTGGGTTCTCTCTTGGGTGCATCTCAAAGGAGGTCTTCTATTTTGAAGATTACAAGGAGGATCATCTTTTTCTTTCTAGCACAAGAACAACAAGAAAGGTGTTTCTTGTTGTGCCCATATAAACCGAAATTTCCCAATGTAAGGAAATTTCTTCTTACTTTTTATTATGCATTTTAATTTGCATGCATGTTACATAGATCTTTATTAAACACTAAATTAACAAGTAATTTAGTAACTAGTTAGAGGAGACTAATTAGGGTCTATGAACTTTCAACATCATCCTTTCCCATTTCTTGAATGCTCTAAACAGCAAATGAGTGTTTAAAATAGATGAAAATGAGAAATGAGTTTGATCAACGAGTAATCAACAGCTATGTTTTATTACGACTGTACTAAAATTAATTTTATGTATAAAAGTATAAAACCTATGAATCCGTTTTTAAAATAATGCTGAAAAAATAAAAATTTATCGTTTTGGGTTGGTCTAAAAACTATTTATCGTTTTGGTGTCCACGTAGGCTCGGGATTTGCGAGTCAATATCGAGGCAAAGACACGCCATTGCCAATGGCGTGTCTATTCAGCTAATTTTTTTGGCCCAAAGCAGAAACATAAGCAAAAATCTAGGCATTAGACACGCCATTCGCATTGGCGTGTCTATATGTTGAGACACGCCATTCGGATTGGCGTGTCTTTAACATTGATGTTTTTTGAAAATACAGAAGGTGTTGCCTTATGCCATTAGTAAGACACGCCATTGACATTGGCGTGTCTCCTTCATTAGACACGCCAATCCTAATGGCGTGTCTTGGCAGTGATATTTTTTTTTATAAAAGTTTTGGTACCTAGTCACTCACTCTATTTACCTTCATAAGCAACAATAAAAGATTACGCAATTTTGACAAAGAAAACATTGTTTTTATAAGATTTAAAATAGTTTTCACATACATAGAAGCGGCACAAGGGGTTTCGAGCTTAGTCTAGTTACTAAAATATCGATTACACGTCCTAAAAAATATTAAAACTGCTTCATGTCTTCTTTTTCCCACGAAGACGAGACCAAATCTTTTTTGCCTTTGAAGGCTCCGGGGTTCCTTGTTCATTGATTGGCGACATTGAAGTATTGGTGCGCCTTGACCGTCGCCTGAACACTTGCAAGGTCTCATCGTCTTCCGCCGTTGACTCTTGCATTGTCGAACCATCTCCCCTTTCTTCATGTTGTTCCTCCACTTGGGTTTCTTGCGTCGGTTGGTGAAATTGTTGAAGAAGATGTGAATACCCAACATGTTCAAGAGATTGGGAAGTGTTGTCCCGGATGTTAGACATGATGTTACGGTAATGAGGGGGCACCTCTTGAGGCATCGCTTGTATCTCCGTATTGCATGTCCTATGGACTTCGACAAACCCATGAGCCTGAAAAATATTGTTAGTGTTAAAAAATAATAATTTATGAAAGATTTTAAATATTAATAACGATTCATATTAGTAAAACTTACAAGATAAGCAGTGGCTCCTAACGGTGCTTGGTAAGCTTGTTGGAAGGTAGGACTGATGAATCGGCGAGTTCGAATATGACACACAACCCACTTCTTTTTGTTACAAAGAGTCTTATACAAGCCATGAACCAAGACCAACTTTCATTATTTTCAGATTCAACAATAGCAAAAGCAACAGGAAAAATCTGGTTATTAGCATCAATTGACATAGCCGTCAAAATTGTTCCTTTGAACTTCCCGTACAAGTGTGTTCCATCTATGGTTAAAACAGGCCGACAATGTTCAAACCCTTCAATGCATGGTTTAAATGCCCAAAAAACACGCTTGAATGTATGCACATTTGAGTTTCCTATGGGTGTGGTTGACCATTGGACTACTGTACCAGGATTAGATTCTTTCAAACCTTGCATGAAACGAGGTAACATCTCATACGATGCATCCCAATCACCGAAAATATCCCCAATTGCTCTTTGTTTTGCATTCCAAGCTTTGGCATATGATATTTTGTAACCAAACTTATCTAAAATGACTTCAACAACAGACATCACCTTATATCCCCAATCCCCCTCAACATAGTTACGAATCAAATGACTTATGAAAGCTCGTTTCAAATTAAAGTGGTCTCGAGGAACCATGTCACCAACACACGAAGAGTCATGAGGACCTTTGTATGTGACAATTGTAAATGCTTGAGAATAAGGGTCTTTTCTTGTCGCTCTTAACCGCCAATTGCAAGGGCTAGGAGATCGACCACATTTATAAGTGACAGTGTCAGGCTTTGATTCGGCAACCTTGAAAAATTGATTTGCTTGAACACTATAAAATGTCACCTCATCACTTATTGAAGCTTTGTTTGTGAAGACTTGTCCAACGGCAAACTCTTTCCCTTGTTCATATCGAACCATACTCTCCCATGTTTTCCAACTATTCAATTCATCCTCATCTAATGGATCAACCTTATTAAACTCCACAATTGGTGCACTAGCAAAAACAAGATCATCATCACCATCTTCCTCAATTACTATCAAATTCTCATCAAGTGTGGCGAACTCCTCATCAAACTCATCACCCTCTAAGTTCCCATCAAATTCCCCCTCATTTATATCATTAGCCTGAAGAGATACAAATTGAGCAACATCATCTAGCCTAAGAGGAATAGTTGGTGTAGGGGTCACAATTTGGCTTGTGGAAACTTCAACAAATATGTCCATTGACGGAGCATTTGAATGACGAACACTTGCCCATAATGCTTTAAAGGATCCCTCACAATTAAGTGGTACAACTTTAAAACACCCGGACCTTGGAAATTTCATTTTCACATTCAATTGACTACTCATACTTTGAATGTCAATTCCCTTATATATTTCTTCAATTAATTCCAAATATGTCATCTTTGTACTAGCTAAAATAAAACATTGATTCCCTCCTTTATAGCAAACATACCCATTTTGATCAACTACCTCTCCATCCCAATAACAAATAAGAGGATAATCACAAATTTCCATTCTATACAACAAAAATGCAACACATTTAGTATAAATCAGCAATTAGTTGTCCAATTATTCCCAAAACACATAACTAAACATAATTATACCGAAACCACAAATTTCTATATAATCACAACAAAATTAACAACAATGGCATAAACTTCTATATAGTAGCTTCAATTGCGTTTTTTAAACAAGAAAGACCTAGCTAAACCGAAATTATACCCAAAACACTAATCTAGGGTTTGAAGATTTGGGGTTTTTCAAGCAATGACATAAATTTCTATACAATAACTTGATTTAAGCACAAAAACAACAATAACAACAAAATTAACAACATTTAAATCAATTAAAACAGAAATTTGCATAAATCTAAACAAATAACTACAAAAATTGAAAGGAGATGAATTACCTTGCTAACTAGGAATTTCAATTAATAATTGAAAGAGAAGAGGTGAGAGATACGTCGGAGATGAATTGTGAGATAGTTTGAGATGAGATGAGATGAAGGTTTCGGATTTAAGAGGTAGAGGGAGGAAGTGTTTGAAATAAAATGAGAAGGCCGGATGTCTGATTTTACATTAGAAAAAATCTGGCTATTAGACACGCCATTCGGATTGGCGTGTCTTTCTCTATAGACACGCCAATGCGAATGGCGTGTCTAATAGCCAGATTTTTTCTAATGTTTCTGCTTTGGGTCTAAAAATTTATCTGAATAGACACGCCATTGCGAATGACGTGTCTATTGAAAGAAACACGCCATTCGGAATGACGTGTCTCAGTGTTAACATTTTGTTGAATTAAGCCTCATATGTTCATTGAAGACACGCCATTGGCAATGGCGTGTCTTTGCCTTGATATTGACTCGCAAATCCCAAGCCTACGTGGACACCAAAACGATAAATAGTTTTTAGACCAACCCAAAACGATAAATTTTTATTTTTTCAGCATTATTTTAAAAACGGATTCAAAACCTATAGTATATGCAAGGTACAAAGTATATATTAGGTCACTTGAGATAGCATCATTAGATGATAGAGTCTTGGTGTCACCCTTTAACAATCTCAAGTACAATAAAATATAAAGTACATTAAAACAATATACCTTACATAATGGCATGTGACTATGTGAGCCTCTGAGAGCTGGTATCGAGTTTTGGGACCAGTGTACCACCAGACACCAAGGCGCTCTATTAAGAGTGGAAAATGAAATGATGCCAGCGACGTGACACCGGGTGCATGACACCCAATCTTGGTAAGTTGGGATCACCCTCTCACATTGTTATATTCTAGGGGACCACTAAAATGTAGGCTAACACATAAGAGTATGTGAGAGAGTGATATTGAGATTGAGTATCATCAGGTGACACCACCAAAACTCAATAACCATAAAAGAAACTTTATCATTCATCCCTTCCCGGCCTTGGGTAAGGGAGGACCCAAAGGACATGCCTAAGGTGGGGTTTGGGGAGGGCCAGGCTAGGTGAGGGAGGCCCACAACCGACCCAAGGTGGGGGCGGATCAACCCGGACTTTGGGCCAATCCGAGCTTTGGGCGGGCCAGGCAAGGTGAGGGAGGCCAAAAACCGGCCCGCGATGGGGGTAGGTCGAGCCAGGCTAGGCGGGTCGGGGAAAAGGGGATCCCGAAGAGCAGGTTGAGCAGGGTCGGTCGGGCTTCCCGCTCTTTTGACTAGCCCTATTCTCTTATACTCCATTACTTTGGAGTATATATATTACCTCATGTCATTCCACCCATTCTCTTCCAAAAATCACTCTCACCCAAGAAAACAAATCAACTTTATTTTACCCAAGCAACGACACAATGCCACAATCTCTACACAAGCATACATTCTCTCTCGTAACTCTCCCCTCTTCTTTTCTACCCCTTACATATTTTTACCTTAGAAATATAATATTTTTTACTCGGTAATTTCTTAAAACATAATCAACGTCTTAATTAATGCAGGCATTATACATTGTGGTGGTTGTGTTACTCCTCCTAAACAACGTAATTACCGAAGCAGAAGGGAGAAAACCAGGTTATTACAGGAAAAGGGTAAACACAGAATTATACAGAGGATTAAACTGCAGGAAACACAGTGCATTCATAACTGAATTTGGAGCCAAAGGTGACGGTAAAACGTTAAATACAAAAGCCTTTAAAACTGCAGTTAACTTCCTTAGCCGGTTAACCCATGACGGTGGGGCCCAGCTGGTTGTGCCACCTGGCAGGTGGTTAACCGGTAGTTTCTCTCTTATTAGTCATTTCACCCTTTATCTTCACCAGGGTGCTGTTCTCCTTGCTTCTCAGGTTTCATTTTCCTCTCTTTATTTTTTTATGGCCGCGGTGTTTTATTAGTAAATTATTTTATATTATTCGCGATAGTTTATCGCACATTCTTGTTTTAGACGGTCACTTCTTGTCTGAAGCTCCAGATTTGTAACTACAATGGTACATGCAGTGTTACACTGTTACCTATTATGGTAATTTGTTATTCAATAGTGGTCACATTTGACTGGAAACTGGTTACAAAATTCCGTCTTATTACTTAGACCAAAATAACCCGTTTGAAGCAAGACCGATTGGAGCTTTATAGGGAGTGGGATAATATTGTTAGTCGTTAATTGATACGTTAAAGGTTATGCTCCTATAAGCTAGGGCCTGTAAATAATGTGCTTTAGACTGTGATTAATTGATTGTTATTCTTGAATTTTTCACTGTTTTGGGTGGGAGTGTGGGGACAACTTATAAAATGTTGATCTTTAGTCCAAATTCCATTAACACCTAATTGTTGTACTAATAAATAAATACTCCCTCCGTCCCGGTCATTTGTTTACCATTTTCTTTTTAGGGTGTCACATTCATTTGTTTACCTTTCTATATACGGTATGCTACCAATGAGTTATTTGATCACCCAATAAGACTTTCATCCACATGTCATACAATGCCCCTACCCACAAATGATCCCCTCCCTTCTCCTTAATATTTGTGCCAAAAGTAAAGGTAAACAAATGAACGGGACGGAGGGAGTACTTCTTATTAGTCTACGAGGGGTATATAACTATATAGTATATATAGTACTTCCTCCGTCTACTAATCAAATCTAGGATGAGAAATTTATTAACACCGATGTTTCGGACCGATTGTAATGTTACACCACTTAACTACTAAAAAATTTGAAATGTCGGGGAAGCTGCTTAATCCTTTGTTTGATTAGCAAATTAGAGTTTAAAGAATTTGGAGAAAAGACAATGGACCCTTATTCCTACAAGGCAAGTTAAACTTTTCCTAAAGAAAAAAGTTTGAAGGAAAAACTCGCTCCTGTTAATTCCTTTCCCTTTTCTTCCCTTCTTTCTCCTCACTTACCTGTCTTTGTATTCAAATACACCCTAAATTATACCGTATGAGTCTTTAACTTAAACGGAGTGGTATCGAATTTCAGACTAACGTATTCATAGACTATGATATGAAGGAGTAATTATTGTGTAAGATGGTTGTTCAAATAACGATTTTTTGAGATTATAAAATGAAGTTACCAACTGAGGTGACTTTGTGAGGCTGTATAAGATTTTAGAGTGGTTTAGGTAAACAGATAGTATGGTCTCACTCTCACAGTCTCTCAGTGCTCTGCTCATGCATTGAAACTAGGGGTGACCAAAACCGGGTAGTTTTAAAAACCGTATCAGGTACCCGGTTTTTCTAAGGCCAAAAATTAATACCCGGATACGACCCGGTTTAACCGGGTACCCGGTTTCCGTATACCCGGTTAAATCGGGTACCCGAAAACCGTATACCCGGATCCGGTTTAATTAATAATGGTCAAAACTCAAAATTTGATTTCACAAAATTAGTTACGACCCAATACTAGGATGCCCATATAATCTAATAGGCCTATTATTACGAATCAGAACTACTTGCAAAGTTAGTTTTAAGATGCCAAAATGCAAACTTTCATCGCTTCACATTAAACTTTGACACTCACAAAGTGGTTACATACATTGCAAGTTTCACATCCAAAGATTGACCCACAAAGTTTCACACAAATATTACATATCAAACCCAAAGTTTCACGTACATCTTATTTTTTGTTATTTTTAATTAAACCATGTCAAAAACGTATACACGGTTTTGATTTTTCCCGACCCGGACCCGATACGGTTTTTCAAAAAACCGTATCGTATACCCGGAAATTCGTATCGTGTACCCGGAAATCCGTGTAATTAAAACCGTATATCGTATCGTATCCGTATATTAAAACCGTATCGTATACCACTGCTTCAATTTATTCACCTAAGACTGGGACCCACCCCCATCGACCCAACTACTTTGTGTAGCCTCGAAAGTTAAAGTATAGATACTAGTGTCCTCAATTACCTCCGTAAATGATGCATGCTTTTACATTAGAATGGCTTTTTGTACAACTTTGTAGGTTTGATAAGTGGTTTGGAGAAATATTTTTTGCAATATTTTCCTTTGTAAATGAGTTTTTACCCTATTTAAGCTAAAGCATTTTCGAAATTATAATTTATAAGTGCATTAACATCAAAAATACAAGAGTATAATTTGTTCAAAAGTTGCGGAGTCATATATAAATCCCGATACTCTAATGACCTATATTGTAATTTGTATGTATATGACTCGGGGCAATTATGTTCTCGAGAATGTTAAGATTGGAAGTATCCGATATAAAATCATGAAATTATAAACATCATAGTAATTTAAATCTCTAAGAAAAATGAGACGCGGACCAAGTTTGACATCACCTTCTCGGCTTCTTACATACAATATGTTGGATCCATTAAATTGATTATCTTTGATATCTTAGAGAGTGATACTGAATCTCGGTTCCATCTGCACATAATTGTTTTACTTTGTAAGCTAAAATAGTAAATTTATAAACATAATAGTAACCTAAAGTACCATATCTATAGTTATTAGACTTGGCATGCAATTCTGGCATCCAAAGAGCTAAGAGGGCATAACTTTGAGTAGTGCAAACTGTCCCTTTTGTTAAGGACATTGGAATTATATTCTTGCTTTTGTCTTTTAGTGTTGTCCAAGAGTATCTTACACAATATGACTAGTCTTAAGTCTCAACCCCCTTGGATACTTATGACTAATTAATTAATATTAGTTGAATTTCTCACAACTTTGATTGTTCTATTCATTAGGGTCAAAAACTGGACTGGTTTAAGAGATAAAGTCCAATGCTTTTAACATATACTATAACTTGTCTAATCTGCATTTGACTATTTGAGGTTCCTAGTATGTTAAAAAAAAAATTAATACTAATACATTTACGCCCTCCGTCCCGGTGAATTGTTATCTATTTCTGTTTTTAGTAAAGATTACACAATTGGCAAGTGGACATCTAATGTGTGCAAGTGGATATGTGAAATAACCTTAAGTTTATCATTATTTCTCTCTACTTCTTCTCATTTACTCGGTCTTTGTGCCAAAACGAATAGATAACAAATGACCGAAACCGAGGGAGTACATTTTATGCGGTTCTTTTTGTTTGGATCATTTGAAAACAGACTCTTTATGTTGTTAAGTTAAGGGTTAAGTTGCGACATCCGACCCTGCTTTATTCCGCAATTTATAAGAGTTCTTGAGGTAATAGGTAATGTTGTACTAAAGCATTTACATTTGCTAAAATCTTCCATCAAATTATATTTTCAACTGAAAAAATTAATATTGATGTTAAAATTGATGGTTAAGGTGCTCTGTTAAAGACAATGAAAGTCGAAAATCAAACGGAAAGAACAGTAAGTTAATTTGAGAGTACTCGAATTTTGAAGATAAATGATCAACTAGAAGGGAGTTAAGGGACAGTGTGATAATAGCCAAGAAAGTACAAATTATTTTGCAAAATATGAGCCTCTCAAATTGTTGTGTAGCTGTGTACAGTGTACTTTGATATTCAATGATTCTTAGGAAGACTATTTTGACTTCCTTGCCTTCTTTGCTACATTAAGTTTATTGAACTTTAATTTCGTAGTATTTCTTATACGAAAACTATAATGAAGTTTAAACCGAGTTAGAGGGAGCACGGAGTAGGACTTATTAAGCTCCTTTCAAATTTCATGAAGAGTAGTTACATACAACCGTACAGCTAGCGAGAGCAAGGATCCTCTCCATTTCACTTGTCGTATGAAGTGGTGCAGCATCCTAGGCACACTGTCACCGTCTTTGATAATTACTTGATTTTGTTGGTAGTTTAGGATTAGAAAATTCAGATTAGGCGGAAGCTAGTTAATGAATTCTAACTCGGGTTTACTCGGTGATATAAATTTGTAGGATGAGAAAGAGTATCCAATACTTGAGCCATTGCCATCTTATGGGAAAGGAAGAGACGCTCCAGCTGGCCGTTTTGCCAGTCTCATTTTCGGAACCAACCTTACTGATGTTGTCATTACTGGTAACTACACCAAGATGGTCATTATTTTGAGTTGTCAGTGAATATTGTATTTTGTGTTTGCTCTTCAAATGTTTTGATCTTAATGATTGCGAAAAATGGTCGGGTATAGAAAGAAACAGGGCCAGCAATAATTAGTCTAGCATGCTTCCTTTCTATTCATTGCACATTTTCCTTTTGTGCTCATCACAGTAGACATTACGCAACATTAGCTTCGTCTATTTGCTACCCCTCTTTTCATTGTATGCTCCCCACAATCTGAATAAACATATGGAACTATGGAAATGAGTAGATCACCTGAAAGAAGGAAACACTAAATAAAAATCATACTTGCTATAAGCTAAGTCATGGCCTTGCCTATGAGATCAATTCATGGCAAGGTAAGGAGTGTCGAGTCTCATCAATCAACATCACACACGCTTTAGTAATTTTACTACACAGGTGTTTTATGCGTAAAGTAGAATTCGTACTAAAGTTGCTATGTGAAACCCCACTGACTCACTGAATTATTATGATGATTCTTGAATTTGACATCTAATGCCCCATAACCCGGAGTTTGTGGGACATGTATGCTGCTCGGGCCCGGCCAGTACACGCTTCCGACATTGATTTCTACAAACTAATGCCACATAAGAAGTCATTGATGGATGATACTCATATTAGTCATATACGGAGTTTATTTTATGGTTTGCAGGTGCTAATGGCACAATAGATGGACAAGGTGAGTCGTGGTGGAAGAAGTACAAGAGTAACGAGCTCACTGAAACCAGACCTTACATGATCGAGATCATGTACTCCAACGGAGTCCAGATTTCTAATCTCACCTTGCTCAATTCCCCTAATTGGAATGTTCACCCTGTTTACTGCAGGTATATTTCCTCTTTCACTACTGTATAA
Source organism: Heliosperma pusillum (assembly GCA_022085475.1). NCBI lineage: Eukaryota > Viridiplantae > Streptophyta > Magnoliopsida > Caryophyllales > Caryophyllaceae > Heliosperma > Heliosperma pusillum. The sequence goes on along the minus strand of JAIUZE010009877.1, from coordinate 18,501 downwards.
GACATCATATTCGGGTGTTTGAATAGCATTAAAAAAAAAGTGACCTTCTGTATTCATCACAGGGATGTGATAATCCATGGGCTAACCATCCTCGCGCCAACTCATTCTCCTAACACTGACGGCATTGATCCTGGTACGTATTAATGCTGTAAAAGTTGATTTTGCATGTTCATATTTAACACTGATGAAATGGGTGGATGAAAAAGAGAGCCTTTTACAACTATGCACGGTTTTGCAGATTCTTGCTCAAATGTAAGGATAGAACACAACTACATAGTCTCAGGAGATGATTGCATAGCCATCAAAAGTGGTTGGGACGAGTATGGCATTCGCTTCAACATGCCAACTCAAAATGTGGTCATCCGTCATCTCACATGCATATCTCCTACTAGTGCCACTATCGCCCTCGGCAGTGAGATGTCTGGTGGCATCCAGAATATACGAGCGGAACACATCACTGCCATTGACACCGAATCTGGAATCCGTGTCAAGACTTCCCCTGGCCGTGGCGCCTTTGTTAGGTAACCGCATTACCCTAGTACTCGACCTCCTTGTTACTTGCTCCCTACTTGAATCGGGTAGGGTTATATATAATTAATTGGATATATTTTGGAAACTCGCAGTTTGTCTTCAAATCTAGCAACTTTTTTCCTATATTTTGGTAGTCCACGATCTGAGCTAAAATCCACTTTGGTAACTCGAGGTTTGAGTTATTTTTCAATTTTTGACCAAAATAAGTAAACATAACCAAAATTTCATCCAAATAATAACATATAATTGTACGCATTACAATATTGCATTTCGCAAATTGTAATATGCTTCATCAAAATTCACAGTAATATTTGTTGAAACATGAAAGGATTTCGTGAAATCTAGGGACGCCGGAGTGGATTTAGCTTAAACGGGGGAACTAAAGTGAATTTTTATAAAATCTAATAAGCTTTTCAATAGGAACATCTATCTACAGTTTAAGAATGGTGTGTTTTGGTAACCACACTTGCAACTGAATGAGTGACTCATATGAATATTTTGTGCTTTTCAATAGGAACATCTATGTAAGGAAAATGACAATGAAGACAATGAAGTACGTGTTCTGGATGACCGGATATTATGGTTCGAGTCGGGTCCACCCTGACATGCACTATAACCCAAGAGCCATGCCCGTGATCGAGGGAATTAACTATATGGACATGGTAGCCGCAAACGTGAGCATGCCAGGGTATTTAGAGGGGATAAAGGAGGATGTATTTAAGGGCATTTGCTTATCCAATGTGACCATTGGATTAGCCAAAAAGCCTAAAGAGATGTTGTGGAATTGTACCAATATTGAAGGGGTGGCGAGCGGTGTGACGCCTCAACCATGTGGATTTTTAAGGGAGAGTAGGGTCATGGGGTGCCCATTCCCAGAGGATAGGCTGCCTATTGAGAACGTGAAGCTTAAAGTTTGCTCTGTTCCTGTACTAGTTTAGGGATGTAGCAGTAACTTATGCGCTTCTGTCCGCCTTTGTTGTGCTATACAAGGTATCTATTTTGTAATGACGAAATTCTCTATTATCTATGAATTATGATCCTTAAACAGTAAGTGTGGAGTACTTTGTAACCTCAAGTGTTGAACCCTCAAATATAAGGGTTCCCTGTCAGTAAGTAAGACCTGCAATGGAGTACTAAAGATCATGATAAATATTGCAAGAGCATGAATTATAATGGTTTGATCGAACTGTTACATGTAATATTGCTCGGATATGTGATTGACCAACATTTTTGGTACAACTCAAAATGAATCTCCTTCAAAAACTGTAGACTAACTAATTGTATTTTAATACTACAATTTACAACCAGTAAAACAGATGTAAAAAAGATTCGATATCTCCCTAGGTAATAGGTTGAAGCTTTGACGGCATGGCCTTCACAGGAACATGCCACTACAATGGCTTCAGAAATGAAAATGTACGTTTGGCATACAAAGCTGTTGAATGTTAACCCGAGAATGCCCCTTCATAGGATGAAGCTTAATCTCATACAATTTCGGCCAAAGTTTACCAGTCACTACAAAAGAAAATGTAGATATTGATATTTGATAGTAGTAATTAATAAGTACACCAAAAACTTGATCACATATAGAGGCTAATTCTAAAATTGAATATTGGGATTGTTTGTAAGGGGTTAATTTAGCTCAATTCCGTAGGGAGGGATTCCTTGTGGTCACAACAGGCTCAATTCCGGACTAAATTAGATGGTACAAGCCAAAAATATAGCCAGGTTAGTTTTGGTTTCTCTTCCGGGGTACACCAAACCACCTTAGCTTGCATACTTGTTTCCAAATGTTTGTGGTTTTCGCCAAAGCATATTAAAAAAACACTTGCAGTTTTCTGGTTTTATGTGTACATTTTACTTCTTCACACTGGCTTAGTTCTTATCATTGTTACATTTTAGTTCACCTTGAGAGGTCTTATTATCATTCAGTTAGTCAACTTTAACATTGGCAGACTCATAAATTCGAGAATTAGAGTCCGGAATCATAGAAAAAAAAGGAGATTACCGAATATGCGCTGCTTATCGCTATCCCATGCTATGCCATTCAAAACATCAAAATTCTGGAACATGGTACATTGTTAATACAAGAAATCATTTGAAGAAAAAAAGGGTGTTGGTAAACCAGAAGAAGTAGAGCAAGCAATGTAATCAATACATACCGTTTCGCCCTCCTGTATCAATGCTTCCCTATATAAGCAAAAGAAGTGTCAATCAAGAGTGTTGAAAAGAATAACCGAAAAAAGAGGATATTAAATCGACAACTTCTACCTTAAATTGGGAAGAAGAATCCATCCCACAACAGTGCCGCCAGGGGATAGTCTAACAATGCAGTCAGTCTGCCCAGAAATGAAACAAACTTCTAAGATGCGTAAACATGCACCCAGGAAAAGCAGCATAGAACAAATTAGCACTCGATTAGGTGACCATCGACCTTCACAAAAATAACTGATCAACAACAACATTGAATATGCAATGCCGCAACTAAGCAGTGGAATTTTGTATCAGCAGCAACCTTGATCTAAATGGGTATCGGCATTGTTATGTTGTACAAGAATGACAAGTAAAAAGCGGCGCCTTTGTAAGCCAAATGTTCCAACATATATTGAAATAATAATGATTCTCAAAGCACTAAACTAATATCGTGAGTTAATAAATAAGTCTTACCGTATATATATTTGCCCACACTTCACCATTTATGAACTCTAATTCATTGAGAAATCGTACTTCACCACCTTCATACATGACTTTTTGCTTTTGTATCACTGTAAATAAAAGGTCCTACCGTTAATATCAATGAGGGTCGAGGAATCATACGCATGAGAAACAGCTTCAATTCCTTAAAAACTTTTCTTTAAACCAATTACAGATTTATCACTTCAAACAGGAAGTAAAAAGTAGAATCCAGAGAAAATCATAGATCTTATTATTTTTAGCTCCATCATATACATAAATATTTTTCCTCCCGAAAGTTTTTCATGTGATGGGGGCGGTCACGAGTTAGAGCATTTACACACTCAAAAACATACACCAAATGCGTGTGAAGGAAATCAAGGCACCGGCAGCTAATACCGTAGAGGAAGACAGTGATATTACTTTGTGACAAAGGAGAAGAGAATGACTTTTGATGAAACTTGAATAAGAAAACAAGTGAACTTAATAAAATTGTGGCAGCAACCTTCCATAGTTTTGGGATCCATTTGATATAATATTGAAGAGCCATCACTTCCGAACAAGGTTTTCCCATCAGTTGTCAGCCCCCAACCATCATTCATATGATGAGTAAATGCCGTTACCTGATAAACATATGAGCACGGAATTGTCAAACATCTAAGCAATCAAAACTCTACAAGCAAAAGAGAACTAGGGATAAGCAACAATGGGGGACTTAGGCCAGCTACAACCAGATTGCATTTTAACTTTAAAGTGAGTTAATCAAACCCAAAATCCATAGACCCTAAAATACGCAGAGCACAATTAAACCACTAAAAAATTAAATATATGAAATAGAAGCTGGTATAAATGTAATGTTGTATAGATACTAAATGCAAAAAAAGTGAGAAAAGAGTAAGCAAAGGTATAAACATAGAGCTAGGTGCAAGGAGAAACTATAAGCTAGAGCTGAGAAATAAACTAGCAGTAGTTACTAGTTAGTTATGTGCTTCCAATCATTTTTAGTTCCACCAGATACCATCGAGTTAGCTATCCCGAAATTCTCAAGTGTTCATATCTAAAAAGGGCAACTATTGAACCAAGCACTCAAGCAGCTTAAGGAATACTTCCTAAATCGAGTACTACGGACTGAGAAGTTGAAGCAACAAGATCTAAATTTGTTTTATCTCACTGTAAAAAAAAGTTATTTCTCTCCCACGCACAGCTACTTTCACATAAGAAACATTTGAAACAAAATATCAAGTATGAAATAGTATAAACAAAATATCACACTCTATTTTTCCAATGTGGGAGACCTTTACATGTGACATCTTCACAGAATTCATCAGCCGTATCGAGTAAGTAATCACATACAATAAACTACTAATGAGTATTAAGTCCAAGCAAGATATAAAGAATTACAGACATTGTTGAAATTATTTCTGTCATAAATGAAACCAGTTTTCCGCAACCAAGTTACTTGATACAACCTACAGGAATAAAAATTCAGGAATTAGAAGGAATTCCCTTCTCAGGCTCACAAAATGGAAACGGAGTGAAATTAAAGTCCTCTAAACCCAACTTAAGTTCTTGAGTCCGTACATATAAAAAATATAACCCCAATATTCCGTCTGTAATGAATTACCGATATTGTACCTCTATTCTTACATTTAGTCATTTTTGTAGAATCTTCTGGTCCTAAAATACAATTACATTGAGTCAACAATGATTGACGCAGTGTCAAATCCAGAACAACAAATATTTTGCATTCCAAAAAGCTGCTAAACTTCAAATGATATCCTAGGGTGAAAAGGGGAGGCAATCATAACTGGCACTTACATTAACTCTAGTTTAACATTGCATGTTCAAGATGGTGTCTAGCATAAGTAGAAAATTTACAAACCTTTCATCAAGAAGAGTCAAGCCTTCCCCAAATATAGTTTGATCCATTTTATATTGAGTCTCGACCTATGAAACCTTACAAAGTGTTAATGAAAGCAGCCAACATGAAGCAAGAAGTGAACAATCATAGGGCTGAAAGTCTGAAACATAATATGCGGAAGCATACCAACATTACCTTTTTTCCCTAGAAGTATAATAAGCACTAGATCTAAAGCTACATAACAAAGTGAAAGTTCCTCCACAAGAACCAATGCCTTAGATGGAGAGGGGGAACAAAGACAAAACAGAATATCTACTCATTGTATCATAGATTTGGGAGACTTTCCTGGATACCAAAAGTATAGCAGTCCCATAAATGCATACGATCCCCATGCATAACCAGCAACCACACAGTCCTTCACAGGAGCATGCACACACGTACATGCTCTGTTACTCTGTCTTGGGTACGAGTGTCGGACAAGGGTACGCACCCAAGTGTCGGACTCGGTGTAGCTCAATATTTTTGACATGGGGACCCTATCCTATAACGAGAATATGGGTACGGGGGGACACTTCTACAAAGCAAAAATTTGAACTAAATTCTTTATAATCTCTCTTCCTCTTCTTTTGTGGTGGTGAGCCTCACTAGTTTAGCACTCCTAGCAGAAGTGTCGAACTAACAAGTGTCAGGTACAGAATCCATACCCATATTCATGTCAGTGTCGCGTCGACACGGGTACAGTTCTAGAGGTGAAGAGTCGAAGTAACATAGCGTATATCCGCATGTGTGCCAGCATGAGTAATTAAAAAAATAGAACAATTGCACACAACAAAGATAGTAATCCGTTAGTTAAAGCATATGCTGCATATCCCCCCACCCCACACACACACACACACCCACACAACAAAAATAGAACAATTGCGTACATACTCTGTTACTCTGTCTCAGGTATGAGTGTCGGCGGACAAGGGTCGAAGTAACCCCCCCCCCCCCCCCCCCCCCCCCCCCACCCCCACCCACCCACCCACCCACCCACAGACACTCACAATAATCATCTATGGACCTCATAACCAAAGTTAAATGCACGATAAAACAAATACAAAAATGCATTGTATAGGTGATGAGAAAATTAAATGAAATATGGCATACCTTCCCAGTTTGCAGAGCTACTTTCCTGACTGTTGACTGCAAGGAGAAAGCTCAAGTCATATCACGAACGTTAAAAGTGCAAACATGAGAAATATTCTGCTATTATCAACCGTAATAGACCAAATACCATCAGAACAATTCGAACATTGGTGTGCTCAGTGACAAGATATACTAGAGATCCTGCATGTCTTCTCATGTGGCTAACACAAAGTGCTACTGTAAAAGGGAGAAGAGCTCACCTGTCCATATATACCAGTTGATTCATACAAAGTATCATTTCCCCAATAGAGAAGACCCTGGAATCGTTACAAAATGATGTCATCCTCACGTTAATACAAAAGTAAATTTGTGAAGATAGCTAGTTCGCAAAAAAGACAACCTAACTTTTTCTGTACAAAATTACGCTCCCGTTGTCCCAAATAATTGACGGCTTTAAACAGGCTTCAGTTTTTAAGAAATTGACCAGATATATTCTCAGTACCTATCTTTACTTGAACTAAAATTGTACTCTTTGCCTCTTTGGCACCTACCAATTTTTTCCTTTCTATAGGAGCATAAGAAGATTATAATTTGTACTTTCCTGGTATGAAAAATGATCAATTTTTTGGGACAAAACAAAAAAAGATTAGGGACAAACCAAAAATAGATTAGTGGTTATTTTACTGGAGACCCAGGGAAAAGCTTAGTAGTTTTTAAGTAACCAAACAACGCTACAAATCAACAACTATGTAGGCATCGATAATCGATAAGACTATCTCGGTCCCAATATAACTGGAATCAACTGACTAGGATTCAAAAAATGTAGCATTGTGAGGACAACCTGCATGCATACATGTCTATCTGCCTCAAGTTGTATAATAATTCGATCCACAAACTTAGAAAGATCAAAGTTTTACTCTCCACTAGTCCATCATGTTGCTCATTTCTAACTATTACAGGACTACATGATATCAAAATCACTAGCAACGATAATATCCGAACTACATTTCTAAAATGGCAATTGATCAATGAGTTATTATTGATCATATTATAAAGCACTCAACTTTGGCATCCTAACCTAAAACCCGAAAACCCACACCACATTACCAACAAATCAACAAATCAATCACAAACACACTAGAAAAAGCATAATTAACACCTAATTAAACAACAACAACAACCAATTTTCCCCAAATAATCAAACAAACAGCTCAATAAGAAACAAATGAAGCTCAATTGCTCAAACAAGAGTTAAAAACTCAAATATGGGAAATTGATCAAGAGTTTATAATTGATCACAGTACAAAGCACTGAACTTTGTCATCCTTACCTAAAACCCAGAAAAACCCACTTCAAATTACTCAAAAAATCAATCAAAAACACACTAAAAAAGCTTAATTAACACCTAATTACACAACAAAACCCAATTTTACCCATATGATCAAACAAACAGCACAATCAATCTAACAACGATTAAAAAAGCACAAAAAAGTCAACCTGGGTAAAAGCATCATGATCATGAGGAAACTCATTGACAATTTTCACAGTATAAACAGGAGGCAATTGAGAATTATTGAGAGAATTGTGAGGTGCAAACCAAGTGTTCGACGAAATGCCAAAGAGAAGGATAAAAGAAAGAAGAAGAGCAGTAACAGCAACTCGAGCCCACCATTTGTAACGAGAAGATACAGTAGTCATGTCCGAGTTGGGAAGTGAGTTAAATCGGTGAGTTTTGTTGTTTCTTCTCTTATGTGATCCACCATTAGCAGGCATAATGAATAAAACAATGGTGGTATTATAGAGTTGATATCAGATTCTTTTCTTTTTCCTGCATGTTGGAGTAAAGTTTATGGCTTTATGGTTTGTACTGTTGAATATGTGTGTGTTGATGAGTCACTGTAAGATTCGTTAGTCGTTATACTAACATCATGGAATTTGTCTTGTCTGGGGTACGGCTGAGCACCTTTAGGTCCGGACCAGATATATTAACCGGATCGACCATTTGGTCTGGACCGAACTCAAGCCGAATTCATTTAAGTTCGGTCCTCAGCCCACATTTTTGAAGTTTTGTTTTCGGTCCGTTCATTCAAGACCGGTTAATTTCGATTTGGGTTAAATAGACATGTATTTAAGTGTTTTGTGACTAATTTTCGCATTTGTATAAAGCAATCAAGTATTTTCTCTTCAAAACTATATTATATATTTAACACAAACGGTTATTTATGTTAAAGATACATTAATCAACTAATTTATTTGTTTATGGTACAGACGAAAACAGTTTAGTATTCATGTATTTTTCGTGTCAATTGAGCACACGAAATTACGAAGTACAATGTAAGGAGAATGAGGATTTAACCGCGACTTTATGTCTATAATATAAAAAACCAAGTCAAAAACTTTTGATATATTTAGAAAATAGTTACATGAGGTCATAATGTCATGACTTTACTTATAATTATAATTATTCATTTAAAAAAACGAATTTTGAAACATCTACCTAACAATATATACTTACACTTTGTTTTTTAATAGTTAGGTTCATAAAACCGTACAATGTACGAGCTTTCATCCTAATACATATAATCAATATATATATATATATATATATATATAGAGAGAAAGGTTCAAATGAGTCCATCATATCTTTTGAGTCCCTAAGTCCTCTTATGAGCCCTTAGATCTTTCAATGTGGGTGGTTGAGATTAGAAGCAAAAAGTAACCATTACACTAATCCATTACTTATACACTAATTAATCTTCTTTCTCTCTCTAGCTTAAAGTTGATGACATTTTAGCATTTTTAGGGTTTAACTTTTTTTTCAAGGGTAACTTTTGTTTTTTTACTAGTGTGCAGTTTCACAAGTGTAACTTTGATCTTTTACGAGTGTAACTTTAATCCAAAAAAGTGTAACTTTATACTAAAAATTGATTTTACGACAAGATTTTGACATTTTACGTATTTTCAGAGTGTAACTTTAACCTTTTACAAGTGTAACTTTAATTCAAAAAAGTGTAACCTTATACTAAAAATTGATTTTACGACAAGATTTTGACTTTTTACGTATTTTCAGAGTGTAACTTTAGCCTTTTACAAGTGAACCTTTAATTCAAAAAAATGTAACCTTATACTAAAAAAGTGATTTTGACACAAAATTTTGACATTTTACGTATTTTTAGAGTGTAACTCTATTCTTTTACAAGTGTAACTTTATTCCAAAATAGTGTAACTTTATACTAAAAAATGCTTTTAAGACAAGTTCTCGACAATTTACGTACTTTTAAAGTGTAACTTTGATCTTTTACGAGTGTAACTTTAATCCAAAATAGTATAATTTTATACTAAAAAATGCTTTTAAGACAAGTTCTCGACATTTTACGTACTTTTAAAGTGTAACTTTGATCTTTTACGAGTGTAACTTTAATCCAAAATAGTATAATTTTATAATAAAAAATGCTTTTAAGACAAGTTTTTGACATTTTACGTATTTTTATAGTGTAACTTTAACCTTTTACAAGTGTAACTTTAATCCAAAATAGTGTAATTTTATTCTAAGAAGTGATTTTAAGATAAGTTCTCGACATTTTTCCATATTTTTGTAGTGTAATTTAAACCTTTTAGAAGTGTAACTTTAATCCAAAATAATGGAATTTTATTTACTAAGTAATTTTATGTCGTCTTATTTTTGAATTTTGAAAATTTAAATAATTTGAAGTGTAACTCTAAGCTTTTCAGAATGTAACTTTATTATATTGATAGTGAAACTTTAGTCATTTATAGTGTAATTTAACGTTTTACGATTATAACATTAATAATTAATAGTGAAACTTTAGTATATTGAGAATGTAACTTTAGTCTGTTGAAAATGTAACTTTAGTTAATTAAAAGTGTAACTTTAATAGATTGAAAGTATAACTTTAGTCCTTTTAATAGGGTAATTATTTTTAATAGATCACAAAGTGGAGGAAAAAGAAAACAAAAACAAGATCTGAAACCTCAAAACCACCCACCACCAACTACCCACGACCCACGACGCACGACCTTCCACCACCCTATCCACGCTACTACCACCGTCCTCCACTCCATCCCCACCTTCTCTTTCGTCGCCTCCACTACCAACCCACCCCGACATCCTCCTCTGACCCCACCCTACCGCGACAGACCACCCCCTCCTCTGACCCCACCCCCGCGACAGCCCACCACCTCCACGACACCACCGACATGCGACCTGCGACAGAGGAGGTAGATATGGAGGTTGGTGGTGTAGATCTACAACTTTTTTCTTCTTTTTTTTTCATTTTACATTTTTTGTGGTTGGTAAGGGTGGTAAGTGGTGGTGGGTCAAGAAATTAGGGAGTGGTGGCGTCGGGGTGGTGGCCGACGGATGCGGACAGGCGGTGCCACTGGTGTCCGGTGGTGTGTCGTGGGTGGGGGAGGGTTGTGGTGATATTTTTTTTTTGTTAGTCTCTTTGGTGGTGGTGGTGGGGTAGATCTAGAGTGGTTTGTTTTTCAGCTTTAAAAAAGAGAGGTGAGGAGGAGGTGGTGGCGAGGAGGAGGCGGCAAGGAGAAGTGAAGTGGGTATTTTTAGAGGGAGGGAGGGAGCGGAGAGAGGAGGAAGGAGGAGTGGCGGAAGACGGCGGGAAGGAGAGAGGAGCAGGGGCGGCAGACGGTGGAGGGTGGAGATTAGATCTAGTTTTTTTTCGGTTTTTTTTTTTTTTTTATTTTGAATTTGGCCGGCGGCCGGTGGTGGGTTGCGGTGGTTGGCGGTGGCTGGCGGTGGTTGGTGATGCCGGAAGTGAAGAAGATGAATGAAAATGAGGGAGGTTATGGGAGTGGGTTTAGAGAGGATGAAATTATAGAGAGAAGGAGGAGGAAATTAGAGAGAGAGAGTAATTGTGTGAGAAATGAATTGGGTGAGAAATGAATTAGAGGGTGTAGGTATTAGTGATTTAATTAGTGAGATAGTGAGAGAAAGTGGGTTAAACCCATTCATAATGACAAATTTTGTGTTTTAATCCCAACCATCCATCTCCAAGATCCAAGGGCCTCAAAGAGGACTCATGGACTCAAGGTTTTGGGGTGGACTCATTTGATCTCATCTCTATATATATATATATATATATATATATATATTATATATATAGATATATATATATATATCTCATATTATATTATATTATTATCTCATAGATAAAACAGGCTTTTTTCGAGCAATTCTATTGGTTCACATCATCTTTTTCAGTTTTTGGAAAAGTATATTATAAGATCTTACAAGATTAAGAAAAGATATTATGCAATATTTTTAATATTACAGCTATTATTTACGTAAGAAAATGTTTGATTATCAATCTAGCAAAAAATTATAATGCAAAACATTTCAAAACTTACATATTTGGATTCGTGGCGAAAAATGCTTTCATTGGAGTATAAATTTTGTATTATTTGCTACCAATTTTTTTTATAATATAATACAATTAGAGTATACGCATGCGAAAATTAAATAAATGACTTTTAAAATAATTTTTATTATTCTAATATTAATATAATAGTTTAGTAAATGTTAAGAAATAATTATTTAGTATGTTATTTGTCCGATATTGAAAAATAGAGATGTGGTGAATATAGCACATATAAGTAATAGAATTGTCCCACATTGAAAAAATATCATAAGCTATGATGATTATATGATTATAAATAGCAGTCATCTTTGGAACTTAGATAGGTATCAACCCAAAATCTTTTGAGTCTCTTAAGTATTGTCTTAGAGACCTCTTAAATATTTATATCATTATCTCCAAAATAGTAAAATTTACATCATCATAAAACAATTTAGAAAAATATCATAAATATTATCTAAAAGACCGGGTAAAAGTTTTTATATAAAAATTATAAACATCACTTAAATATAATATATGAAATGTATATTGAAATAATTAAAACATTTCGACACTTACATATTTGGATTTTTAGCGAAAAATGCTTTCATTGGAGTATAAATTTTATATTTTTTTAAGTCTCTTAAGTATTCTCTTAGATAGCTCTTATGAGTTTGTATTAAAATTTAATTTAAGAAACTATCGATGATGTACTACTTATATTAGTATAATATGTTATTTGACCCATAATGGAAAATAATGTAAGCGTGGTGAATATACTATATATAAAAAGAAAAATAGTCCGACATCGAAGAATTAGCATAAGTTAGGGTGACCCTATAATTATAAACAGAAGTCATTTTTGAAACTTATGAGCATGTAAAAGGCTTGATTAATTTCGAGCAAACATGTAACAACCCGAAATATACCCGATTTTTCTAGTAAAAATATTTACTAACACTTTTCAGTAGAACTTAAGTTTTTAAAATAGGAATTTTTGTTCCGAGTCTTATTTTGAAATTCCGCGTTCGTATTTGGAATTTCTGAGAGATTTCATGAAAAGACCGTTTTTAGTCATCTTTGACTTTTCTTGACTTTTAAGTCGTCTTTGACTTTTCCTTGACTTTTTAAAGTCGTCATTGACCTTTTCTTGACTTTTAAGTCGTCCTAAACTTTTCTTGACTTTTAAGTCATCTTTGACTTTTCTCGACTTTTTCAGTCAACTTTGACTTCCGTTGACTTTTCCCGACTCGTCTCATAAGTTTGAAGACCGAAATTTTATTTAAAAAAATAATATTTTTGATTTATTTTTATTTAGATTTATTAAGATTTATCATAATTTAATATAATTATTTTGAATTTATTCGGAATTTAAAGAATAACGTTTACGGTTTTAACCGAACGTCATTTAATTATTCCCGACTCATCGTAAAGCGCGAAACGAAACCGAAACTCGACTTTGGCATGAGTCACGCGCCCAGGTCATCGTTTTCCACTCACATTAGATATTTTAATTCTTTTGATTAAACTAATAATAATATCTAGATATTTATTTACTTTATCGATCAGTTAACGAAAATTACGCAAATCGTTTACAAAACTGACCCGATATCACCCATACCACACGGTTTTTCTTCCTCTCTTAGCCTTGATATTTTATTTCTTTTCATTATAATAACATAATATCTTGATATTTAATTCAATTAACTTAATATCTAATTAATTACGGTAATATAATTATTATACCGGGTCAATTCCATAACCACAATTTCAAAACCCAACTCACTAGTTTGCTCTATATTACACGACACTCCTCACCCCACTTTACTCACAAACAACTTTTCATTTTACAACAAATCAACTTAAGATCAAATAAATCGTTCTTCATCGTTCTTGAACGTTCTTCGTCGTTCTTCATCCGTTTCTTCGTCGTTCTTGAGCAAAACCTTCATAAAACCTTCATTTCTTAATTAAATCCGTCCTAACTTATATTTCTAGGATCTCCCTCTCGCTCCCCATCTTCTAGTACGTTCATTTTCCCCCAAATTCCGTCAAAATCGTTTTCAACCTTTAATTAGGAAACAAGTTTAATTCTAAGAATGTGTTCTTGTCATTTCTTAATGGAAGACTTTGAAGAACAGTTGGTGACTCGTATATGTTTAGGAGAAGTTAGAAGACGGGTTTCTTATTTTCTTAGTTCTTATTATTTGGTGCTACTTGATTTCAGACTAGCTAAGGTAACGATTCCCGATTTTTTTAAAACTCGACGGATATATGTTACATAACTTTGGTTTTTCTTTAGTTTTGGTTCATCTTTATTTTTTGTTCATATTATTATGATTTTATGATTTTTAGTTAGTAACATGTTAAGTAGTAGTTATTATGGTGTTTTATGATTTTATAACATGTTGGTTGTTCTTGTTATATTTTTATGATTTCTTCATGATGATGATGGTTGTATGATGGATGGTTAAATTGGTTGTTAAAATGGGTGTTGATTAATTAAAAACATGTTAGAATTAATTTGGAAATTTGGGGTTGTTGTTTGGTGGTGGCCGAATTGGTGTCTGGAAAACCGGTCCAAACCAGGCCGGTCCAGGCCGGTTCAGACCGGTCTGGGTTGGTCCATGGTGGGTCCGGGTTTTGGTCTTTGGGTTGTGTCAATGTTTGATTGTTTAATTGTTGTTTTGACGGGTTTTAATTCTGTTAAAGCATGCGGGAAATAATTAGAAACGGTTTTTAGTACAACCGTTAAAAAGGCCAAAACAGCCCATTTTGCCAAAACAGGCCGTGAGGCCCAAATCAGGCCCATGTGGGTCCGGTCCAACTCAGCCCGTGGGTCCCACTTTGGGACTTGTGACGGTTTTTGAGTTATCGTCATTTTTATCGTGTTTTGTAATATTTAGCAAGTGGGAAATATTAATACGTAAACTATTTAATTAAAAAGGTTTTTCATAAAATTATTATTTCTCACATGTTAGAAATTATAAGACGAGATCGTAGTTTAAATTTATATCCTTTAAGTCAAGCGGGGGTTACGTAAAATGTAATAATTCACAGGTTAGAAGTTTTAATAATATAACATGTAATGAATATGTTGATTTTATGTCTATGTAATAAAGACTCTGTTTCTAGCCGGTTTGATCCAACGGGTTTGGTCAAACTAAGATCTAGTCAGCCCCGATTTGACTGATGACCCGTCGCGGGACTCGGGTCGGGGATTTGTCTTCAAGTGAGGTTGTATTTAATTATGAATTAGCCTTAGTAGATATGAGGCGATATGATATTTGATTATTATTGATATGCAATTAGTCACATGATAAGATGTTTTTCCCGTGACTGTTTTATTATATGGTTGGTGTCGTGTTGACTAAGTACCCATAGAGAATTATGAGGATATGGCGTCTTGACCATTCTAATTCTAAATGAGTAGTTTGGACCATGACATTGATAGGCACGTACTATCTTTAACGAGTATATGTTCGCCACTGATAGCGTTTGTGTCCCGGGCCTGGGGGGCTTATCCCCAAGTCGGGGCATGGCATCCTAAGAGTTCCGCTTTGGGAAGGGAGCCAGCTTAAGTACTAGCCATCTCTGCTTAAGGGGTCGCCTAGCAGAGTTTCTCATGTACGGTTATGTAATGAGACAGGGAATGGGTTAGCTGTTGTCGCTAGTTCTGATCAGTCTAGGGCTAGGATGTTTTCCTACCTTGTGGTATATCCTCTCTAGTTAACAGAAAGTATATATCGCCGACCTAGGACTAATCCTGTTTGTAGACGTATTGGTCTTTCATGTTTGTATGATTCTATGAGTTCTAGAAGGTGAGATGCAAGCCGGCTAGGATTTATAGAGTTTGGATTAACGATTGTTAACTGATTCACATGATTACGTGTTGATTAGGGTTTGAGTGTATCATGGCCACGTTACAGGGTAACCTCTGAGCTAGCATACCAGCTTCCCTACCTCTTGTTATATTTTATTATCGGTTTCACATGATAGCTTTCATATGATAGGTTATATGTTAGTTAATTGTTTCATAACATGAAAAGCATATCATATATTTTTAAGTTTTGTATTTTTCATATACATTGCTTTTATGTTATTCATGTTTCATTAAACTCGACATTTCGTGGCTGGGAGGACTCGGAGTTACTCCCCACTGACTGTTGCTTCCGTGTTTATATTTAATGCGGTCGAACAGGTGGTGAATGCATACATTGGGTACATTGACGAGCTAGCGAGCGAAGTATTTACCTTGGACCTATATTCGGTTCTTAGTTTGTATATTATTATATACTCTTTTCATTCCGTATTTATACGGGAGATATGTCTCCCGTCTTGTATCTTTCTTTTGTAGAATTTTATTACCGTTTTGTAATGACCCTTTTTATTTATGACACCCTTGTTTATGTATTTAAATATTTTTTTCTTTCCGCAAATTTGAGGGTGTCACAGTTGGTATCAGAGCATTTTTGCTCCCGACGCACGTTTGTGTACCCTTGTATAAATAACTTGACCTGAATAAAATAATAAACTTGTGAGATAGAAGGGTAGGATGGGTAGATTAGAATTTATGTTGTAGTCTATTTGTTTATGCTAATTGTTAGAGTAACTTAATTGTTTTTGTCTCTTTATGCAGATTGTTTGGACCTCGTTAGAATAGATCGTTGTTACTGCCAACCAGGTCCCTCCTCATAAAGAAGACAATTGCCAAGGAGGCTATGCTTGGGTGGCTAGCCAAATTGCTAGGAGCAATATTACGCCTTATGGTGGAATATGTGTTACCTAGAAGGAGTATCCTCTATCGAAGATTTGAAGATTTATAAAGCCTAATTGAAGTGAATTCTTTCTTCATCTGCGAATTCTCTCGTCCTTATAATATTATGCCCTCTTCTTTCTATCTAGGGGCTTCTTTCTCTTCCAACCTATTTACCTTTTTGAAATTTCTCTTAATAGTTCCTCCATTATACCATTGGTATTCTTACCTTCCTCTTGTAACATTGGTATGGATGTCACCCCATTGGTATTCGGTATATTATTCTTAGTAGTAAGAACTTTGAATTTGTTGGAATATTAGTGTTAATTGGAATGAACTTGTGATTTGAGGAAAATGGTATAGATCTAATTTCACCCTATGGTGGTGAGAGTTGGTATCCTTGAGGAAGGTGTGGTAAGGTATGTTTAATGATTTTATTGTTGGATGCTTGTCGTGACTTGTGAGTAAATAGTTCATGATATTCGATGGAGTAAAGTCGAATGAGTTGGCTATTACTTCTTAACTCATTAGTAATTTAGTCTTTTGGACTTAGAAGTTTAGTATTGGTTTGAAGACCATGCTTATGATATGTCTATTTTGGAGTAAATAAGAAGTTTCGAATATGGTAACTAACCATCCTATTAAGCTAGTTCCGTGTTTAGATAATTATGAGGATTTGAGGATAAACTTAGGATGAAATTCTCCTAGTGGTTTTAAAATATGAAAGCTTGAAGTTGCAATATCTTTTTGAGGATTGAAATAAGCGTAATAATAGTTGTGGTTGTGGTTAGGAAGTTGAGTGATTTTTAATGTTACTTGGGAATTTGTTGTCGTTAAATGTTGGACCCTAACGGGAATAAATACTTTGTGGAATTAGGATATGATGACTACTTGAGGAATATCGACATAAGCGAAAACCGATGTATTAATAATTTGGAAAAAATAGATAAATCGATTACGGTCGCATTGCCCGATGTTTGGCAAAAGTTAAGTGAATCGAGTTTTGTGTGACTAAATCTCTTTGAGGTTTCGAGATTTAACTTTTGAGGATGAGAAGGTTTATTGTAAATAATTTGAGTAATGAATTTTAGGAATAAATTGGATTAAAGGATTTCATAGTAAGTCCTTTACTTGGTGGTTGTTAGCGGTTTTATTTCCTTAATTATAAATATTTTTGATGGTGATTTCCAATAATAGTTTTGAT
The DNA here is from genome assembly GCA_022085475.1 of Heliosperma pusillum. Classification (NCBI taxonomy): domain Eukaryota; kingdom Viridiplantae; phylum Streptophyta; class Magnoliopsida; order Caryophyllales; family Caryophyllaceae; genus Heliosperma; species Heliosperma pusillum. The sequence continues at coordinate 976 of JAIUZE010009877.1, read as the reverse complement.
GGACCTTAGAAGATTTTAATTGAATTGGAATAATTGGGAATTGCTACTCGATGTGGCATGCTTATGAAATATCTTGGTAGGAATCCGATGATTGAAATGTTGAGGATATATTGCACTCTCTTGAGGACTAGTTTACTTGTACAATTAGTATTGTCGAATTACTGTCGACATTAGAATTTTCATAGAGGGAAGATAGTATTGGGGTTCATCCTTCGTTTTTCTTTCTTCTTTCCTTCTTTCTTTCTTCTTTCTATTCGATTTATTCTTTCGAATATTTCGTTCCTTCTATCAATTGTCATCTCGTATAGATAGGATATTAGAAGCTTTAGTTAGAAGTTTTAGGTATAGATAGTAGTGTTATTACTTTTACTATAGAATTTTTGAATTAAAAGCTTTTAGAAATGTTTTATGATTTCAAGTATTTTACCGTCAAGGAGTGTTGAGAACTTGTTATTGGAGACGTTCGATAACTAGTTTTCTCATTTATTGATGCGAAAATGTATCTTTTAAGTCTTTGATTTGGACGACGAGGTTTTTGACGGCCGACGAGAACCTTCCGTTCCATTGATAAGACCCTATATTTTTATTACAAGTATATTTTAACAGTTTTGAAATAGACCTACATATAGGTTACGTTCCTTGTTCTAAGTTTCGAGTTTCGAGGACGAAACTTTTTAAAAGGAGGGGTGATTGTAACAACCCGAAAAGTACCCAAATTTTCTAGTAAAAATATTTACTAACACTTTTCAGCAGACTTAAGTTTTTAAAATAGAATTTATGGTTTCGAGTCGTATTTTGAAATTCCGAGTTCGTATTTGGAATTTCTGAGAGATTTCATGAAAATCCCGTTTTTAGTCATCTTTTGACTTTTCTTGACTTTTAAGTCGTCTTTGACTTTTCTTGACTTTTTAAAGTCGTCATTGACTTTTCTTGACTTTTAAGTCGTCATAAACTTTTCTTGACTTTTAAGTCATCT